>CM043702.1:29520000-29682500 GCA_023935145.1 Bretschneidera sinensis
CGTGTATTAGAATTGCAGGCTAAGAGACGTTCCAAAACATCAACAGTACAGGTGTAGCAAATTCAAGTCCAGTTTCGACCTTGATGCATCAAGTATCTCTCAAAACGCAAAACATAAACGTTGTATAACTTTTTCTTGGCGTTCCATAGCATGAATCATCTCAATCGGAACCCGGAGGACAGAGTTATGCCCAGATTACGAAGCGATGTCGAAACTGTCCAAAATCGCCCAATTAGCTTCGTTTTGCACTTAACGCCTCCATTTGCATCTTAAATCAAAATGTAAGAATAATGAGTACATTTAGGCACCAAATTAGTATAAAAGAATAAATATTAAGGGAGAAAAATATGACATTTTGCATTCTCATCAGGTATCTAGATGTAGTTAATTTTTATATTGTAGTTTCCTTTCATAGTTCAGTTTTTTTATCGGACTAAGGTTAAGATCTCTATATAAGAGGCGTCCCTATATCATTTGTAGTGAGCTTGGAATTAAATAATAAAATGAGAGTATTGAAATTAAACTCTGTAATTAAGTGTTTTCGTGCCATGTGATTTGGTTACGGTGTTCGCTTCTATGTGATTTGGATCGGCTATCTTTTATTTTTAGTTTATCTTTATTTTCTTCCATACTGTACAACATCATGCATAACGATACATATAGATTTTATAGGAAGAGGACTAGATAGAAGTTACTGGGTTTAATTTTGATTCTTAAATGAAAATTGAAATTGAGTCAGTTGTTGGAGTATATAGCTGGTTCGAGATAACCAGAGGGGGAGTTACGGGTCGAAAGTGGAAGTTTCCAATAGGGCTACATCCTTCCAGAAGTTTCACTATTATCAACCTCACAAATCTCTCATTACAATGTGCGCTCAGTACATAGAGAGTATTTATAAGTAACTTAAGACGCTCTAATTAGGGTTTTTGCCCTATTGCAAAACCACGGCTATTCATGGGCCTAAGCCCAAACCGTCAAGAAAAAAACTAGACCCAAAATATGTACAGGGCCTGAAATTTTCGGGGATACTACCCCTTAACCACTGCCCAGTCACCGGGGAGCAGGACCCCCGTGGTCGTTGGGGATTTTATAGATCTGAATCCGTGAAGTATGCACCAACTCTAATAATCTCCCACTTAGTAAATACTTCACACACATGGAAAACTTCCCAGGACTCTGTTTCTTCAAGCCCATCTCACTAGGACACCACTCAAACTTTGCTAGACTAACTGTCTTAGTCAAGAAATCAACATTGTTAACTGTTGTATCGACTTTCTCCAAGATTATCACCTTTTATTCAATCTTTTCCCGGATGAAGTAATATTGGATATCAATGTGCCTCGTCCGTGAATGAAATGCAGGATTCTTTGCTAAGAAGATAGCACATTGATTATCACATTTCACCTTCACTGCTCCTTGTTTAAACCCAAGCTCAGCACACAACCTTTGAAGCCAAACCGCTTCCTTTCTAGCATGAGTTATCACCATATACTCTACTTCTGTGGATGAAAGAGCAACAACACTTTGCCTCTTGCTCATGTAACTCACCACCCCACCAAACAGATTGAACACATATCCACTTGTAGACCTCCTACTATCAATATCTCCTCCCCAATCAGCATCAACTGATCCTACAATATCAAGATTCTTCTTACCTCCCATACCTCCATAACATAATGCAAACTTTGATGTGCCACAAAGATATCTAATTACTCTCTTGATTGCAGTCCAATGCTCTTTCCCAATATTAGACATATATCTGCTCAATAATCCCACTGCTTGTGCAATATGTGGTCTCGTACACACCATGGTGTACATCAAGCTTCCAACCGCACTAGCATAAAGTATATGTGCATCTCTTCAACTTCTTCCTCCATCTTCGGACATTGTTTCGTAGATAACTTGGTTCCCAAAGGCATGGGAGTCCCTACCAGCTTGCTGTCAGACATGTTAAATTTCTTCAACACTTCTTCAATATACTTCTTCTCACTTAGCCACAGTTTTTGATTTTCATGATCCCTCTTTATCTACATACCCAATATAAAGTTTGCTGGCCCTAGGTTTTTCATGTCAAACTACCTTGCCAACGATGCTTTCACAGTGCTAATCATCTTCATGTTATTTCCAATCAATAGCACATCATCAACGTACAAGGTTAAAATGATAAAATTAACCCCTAACCTTTTCACAAAGACATAGTGATTAGCATAGCTGCGAGTGAACCCAAGCTGAATGGCATATGTCTCAAAGTTCTGGGGAGTGGCACCCCCTACAGATATGGACCCGTGAAGTATACACCAACTCTAACAATTAATTACTCCTTCATCTCTAACTCTTTACCTATTCATTTTTGCAACTAAAACTTTTCATTCTGAATTGAATTATTTCTTCATTTTTTCATAATAATGGATAATCAATTGACGGAATATATGTTCCATATGGAATATTAATAATTCTCAAGACTATAGAGTTAATGATTCTTTTCATTCAACTTATTTAGAAAAACTAACTGAAAATATCAAAATAGTAAATTTTAAGAAGTTAGATCATTTGTATGTAGTAGGATCAATCTTTGTTATGTGGAAGTTGAATTCATGCCTTTTAACAAAAAATTGAAGGAAAAATGGAGAAAAACAAAAAAGGAGAAAAGAATAAAGAAAGAAAGAAAGAAAGATAGTGAATGCAGAAAAGTCTACCGTAAAAATAAAGTTGATAAAGAGTTAGAGAAATGAAGAATGAGAGTAATTAATAGAAGATTTTGTATAATGAAAACTTGTAAAGAGAATATATGGTAATAATTGTATTTAAAAAGTCCAATTGAGTATCCAATTTTAATTAAGGGTATTATTGTAAATTTTAGAAATAAAAAATAAGTAAAGTGCCAACAACCATTTGTGGGGTGACAATATCACTATTCTTTTTTTAAAAAAGATTAAATTTAATTAGTTAGTAAATACTCATACAAGTAAATACCTGTTGATGTCGAGAATTAGAACAGCCGGGGAGCTAAACCTGCACACACAAAACAAGGAGAAAACCTAAAAGTCTTCGGAGGACTGGAGATGGTGTGCCTCCAGAGGACTCTCCGATGCCTAAGTTAGTATAAGGCTTTTTGAGAAATAAGGAGAGCTGCGTGAAATCATAAGCTATGAGTAATGAATTAAGTGTACTTTTTTATTGTGAGAACCCCCTTTTATAGTGTGTCGGAGCAAAGTCCAATTAGGAGAATGATTTTAGTGTTGTGATAGGAATAATATTCCTCTTAGATAAGACCAGAGTTATCAAATGTTGGATTTGAATAACAGTTTATCCATAAATTGGAGTGTTGTAGCAGTACTGGGACATTGGAGTGAGATTATCATGATGCCCCTTGGCGTAAAATTATCGTAATGTCCTTCGCCAATTGTTGAGATTTGATTGGTTGATCTGTCTAGATTGTGTAGTTACTTTTTTGCCTTTGAATGTTGCCAAGTGTCGTAATATCATTAGAAAGGAAACTTTTCCCTACATCAATACCCTTCTTAAGATTTCAGTTATAATAGTTCATTATTCAGATTAATAAAGTGAGTTATTCTCTTTTTTTTAGTAACCGAGGAACCGGTCCGGATCTCAACTAATTTTGGTGGACATACCATAGACCCTAAACCTCGGGGTGCATGATCCCTCACACTCCACACACCAGAGAAACAAATTATTTAATTAAATAGTCATGTAATGGCCACAAAGGGGTATGGAAGTATCAAACTTAAAACCTTACATTGAATGAATCATTCTCTTTGAGTTCTTTTATTCAATTATTCTCTCTTATGCAGATTTTTGAATGTGAATGTTTGTTTTATTTGAGTGTATCCTAAACTTGACCTTCCAAAGTAATGATTTGACAATTGAAAAAGATAATAAAAGGATTCTAACCTTGCCCTAATCAGTTTTCTTCTATCATCTCATGAAACCGTTCAATTTTATTGCAGATCAAATGGCAAGCATGGGTTTGTTGTAGATCAATTAACAAGCATGGTGCTTCTACTACTATAAACATAGACTTAACACGTTTTCAACTCATGTAACCAAAGCATCGCAACAACCAAATTTCCAGGTTTAAAAATTAAAAGGATAAGCTAGAAGGATTGAGATGAGCCATGGCGAAAAGCAAGCTGAAGCTCCAAGAAGGAATCTGCTGCTCTTCTAAATTTCTGCAATGATATATAGATCACAAAACCTTACCAGATTATAGGCCACCATGTTTTAATAATTTGCAACCACAAGTAAAATTTTACTTACTTTCAATAACTTCCATGCTACACCCTCCCGGCCATTCAGGCCTTAGAAAGAAGCAAGCACGACCATCTAGTAAAGCTAGATCCTCATTTAAGCACTGTGGTTTCTAAGTTTAAAAAATAAATTCTTGCACGCTATGTTGCATGAACTCTTCACTTTATCTAATCGTACCAATGTCGGACCTCGACACTCGGATAAGAGCATGACACTTGGTCACTCCAAATTAATATATATATATATATATATGAGTCTAATACTCGGACATGTACTCTTGTCTGACAACCATACCTGAGTCTAGGTAACATAGCCTGCACGTGTAATGTATTCTTGAAGCGTGGAAAACTGGAAATGTAAAAATTCGAATGTCAAATACATAGCAATCATTCCGAATAACCTCATACCATCCTATGTTACATAGACTCTTCATTTTATCTTGTCATACTTGTGTTGAATCCTCGACATTCGAATAAAAATATGGCACTTGAACAATCCAAATTAAAAAAAAAAATTACGAAAATTTATTAAAAATAAATGAGTCCGACACTCATACCTAAATCCAAATAAAATAGATGGCATCACACGGTAATAGATCATGATTCCAACTCAATTTCAATTCTAAACTTGACAACAAAACCTAACGTTAAAAAAATATAACAAAAGAAAATAGAAGACAACTTAACATGACAACAAAAGATTTGTTTAATTAAAAGATTGCAAAATATTAATTAAAGAAGCCCAAAATTTGTATATAAATGTTGCAAAACCTTCGAACTTGCTCAATTTCATTAATTAATTAAAATAAAAATTGAACCCAACAACCTGAATGACTTGAAATTAAACAAAAAAAAACCATAAAAATAATGACAAAAAGAAAAACAGAAATTCAAAATATCATTGGAGAGTATTTTTCTTTTCCCTAAAGTAAAGCATTTAGATATCTTTTTTTCCCAAACTTGTAATATTTTATATATTCACAATGGTCCAAATCAAAATCTCCAAATTAAAGTTAAACAAAACAAGGTCAAATTTATTATTACACAATGCTTCTTTCTAATTGAAAGAATTTGAACCATAATAATTCATGTTTTAATAAACAAAAAAATTAGAGAATATTTTAGTAAACAAAATTTGCAACAATATTTATATTTTATTAAAAAATTATGTATAGTCAAAAATAATCTATAACAAATTGAACATAAATTTAGATTTAATCAACGTTTGAATGTGACCCTCATTAAAAGTTAGATATATGACCCGTTATTTTAGACCCTCGCAATTTTATTTATTTATTTTTGTTGAGAAATATTGTTTGTTGTTTAGGGTGTCAACAAAAATACTGTTCAAATTCTAAAAAATTAAAGCTAATTCAAAACATTTCACAAGCACGATAAGAACATAAAGTTATGAAAATCCAATGTGAAAGCTAAAGTGTTAATTTTATAGAAATATGATGAAAAAAAATGCTCCTAAAATGTGTACGTATGCTAGGTTAATTACATAATCGCATGGTCTGATTAAAAACTCGAACAAATTAATTAGGGTCTAGTTCATTGGGTTATCAGTCGATTTTGTCCAAGTTTGATAATAACTACTTTTGAACCCCTTCAATATTGGATTTAAAAAAAAAGGTAAAGTCAAGAAATAAATTACTACCATTTTTTGAATATTGGATTCTTCAAGCCAATTCTTTCTT
Organism: Bretschneidera sinensis; assembly: GCA_023935145.1. Lineage (NCBI taxonomy): Eukaryota > Viridiplantae > Streptophyta > Magnoliopsida > Brassicales > Akaniaceae > Bretschneidera > Bretschneidera sinensis. The sequence continues at coordinate 29,525,969 of CM043702.1, forward strand.
ATAAACGGATCGATCATATCCAGTAAATCTTGCTTAAGTATTCTATTAAATACTTGATAGAAGAAATTGTAATTCATAATCACCCTGTTAGACTAAGATCAATTTAAACCGACACATTATATAAATTAAATATATAAGATTTTAAAACTATTTTGAGATAAAAGTTCATTTTAGGTTTATGAATTAAAATGCTACGCAAATGATTTTTAATTGGTTATTTACATTTGTTATAGAATCTATTTGACATTTTCTTGAAGGGAAATATAGATACATTTAATCTAAAACAAATTGAACATTACTAGACACACCAAAAAGTTAGATTTAATGTTTATTTTATTGTGACTAAAGAGCTCGAGATGATTGACGTCTAGATGGAAGCTGACGCCCAATTAGTGATAACAGGGTGCATAAATTGTGAAATTGATTTGTCCTCGATGGAACAATCGCGGTCTGTGTCAATAGACATCCCCAACCAAACTCCGGGAACAGACAGCTGTAGCATGTAAAATCCATGATGCGGCATGCGTCCTTCTTTGAATTCAGCTATTTTCCTTTGATAAAAGGACTTCATCTCTCTCATTATGATTTCGATTTTCGAACCGTTTGATCCCAAACATTCCGGATCTTCTTGCTAATATTATTTTTTCATCCAAATATTATTTTTAAGCACCTATGACTTGAAAATACACCAAAAATACTTGTGATTCTGAAAAACACATTTTCAAGACAATTAAGTAAAAGTACAAGATTTAAACCTAATTTACCACAAATAATACTGATAAATCACTAAGTGTTAGTGTATTTTCAAGTACTCATCAGGAACCATTTTTTATGATATAAAAGAGATTGTTAGCTCTATGCATTCCATGTTTGGGCATGTAAAAAGAGAGGTTAATGGTATTGCTCACCAATTAGCAAGAGAGAGTTTGCCAGGTTTATCTTCTAGACTTTGGTTGGGAGACAACCTAGATTGTGTACGGTCACTAGTTAACCATGAGAGTTTGTAATTGTTGTTTTAGTTAATGAAATATCACTTCGCCCCCCCCCCCCCCCCCCAAAATGTCCATTTTATTGTGGCCGCCACTAAATGGTCATTGTTTAGTGACTACTTTTAAGCGGTTGCCACTAAAAGTGTTTAATTACGACAACTCTCGATCACCACTAAAAGAGAGATCAAATGTCCGTTTCTTCGTGTCTACCACTAAAATACTTAAATTCGGTGTCCACGTCCTCGTGACCATCACTAAAAAATTATTTTAATGAGGGCTTGGCTTGGCTATTACTAAAGGTTTGAGATTTATTTACCCACTAACCAGAACCATCATTAAAAGCTAGATATTTAGCGTCCACGTCTGGAGACAACCACTAAAAGTCCAATTTAGTGGTGTGCTATCTATGTTCAGCACTAAATGTTAGACATTTAGTGTTCATTTGACAATGATCACCACTAAAAACTCAATGTTTAATGTCCACATCTTGAGGCCGTCATAAAAAATTGATTTAATCACCCACTATCCCTGGCCATCACTAGAAGTCCGACATTTAGTATCCATTTGAATTTGACCGCCACTAAAAGCTCAATGTTTAGTGTCCACTTCTTGACAGCGTCACTAAAATTATGATTTAGTAACTCGTTATCTATGTTTGTCACTAAAAGTTAGACATTTAGTGTCCAGTTAACTTCCTACTAAAAGTTCAATGTTTAATGTCCACGTCTTGACTCCTCCACTAAAAGGTAGATTTAGTCAACAGTTATCTACACCCACTACTAAATAGGTAACGTTTATTGGCTACATTCACGTGGCCACTACTAAATGTCTCAAATAATGATCGAGTGTTGATGATCGTTGCTAAAAATGAAGATTTAGTGTCCGTTTTCATATGACTTCCACTAAAAATACAATTATTAGTAATGGAGTACGTATGTCGTCACTAAAAATGAAACATTTAGTGACTTCATTCACATGATCTTCAATATATGTCTCAATTGATGACTAGTGGTGTCTTCATGCCACTAAACAAATAGATTTAGTGTCTTCATTAATGACAATATATAATAGTCACCACCAAAAGGGAACTTGTAATGGCCACCTTAATGTGGTAGCCACCAAAAATGACTTTTAATGACTGGATGATATCGACCACCACAAAATGTTTGATTTAGTTTTCAATTTCATTCGATCGCCATTAAATGTTTTTATTTTTTACGGCCTTGAATGGCTGCCACTAAAAACTATATTTAGTGTCGAATTTAAGTCGACCACCACTAAAAGTGATCACTAAAGGCCATAATTGTTGTAGTGCATATACCAAAGAATATGGGGTTACCCTTAGATGAACTTATAGAAGTGTGGTACCTTCAAGGAGCGAATGGAAGCTTTGCATGCCAATCTTTTTAAGTTTCGACCATCTTGGCAAGTACACTTTTCATGTTCTTGTCTGTTGCTCCCACTACTACAATGGTTTGTGAGTGATAAGGTGACGACTTGTGACGCTTAATCTTGTACTTCTCCAACAGCTCAGAGACTTCACCTTGAAAGTGCGTACCATTGAAATGTTCTCAAAGGGAACTTCAAAGCGGAAAATTATGTTGATGTTGATGAAATGGACAATATGCTTGCCTTTAAAGGTAGTTTTCACCCACTTGGTGAAATAATCAATGGAAATTAGTATGCATTTATTTTCATTAGAGGCTTTCGGGGTCACTTTTCCAATCTCATCAACGCCCAAGTTGTAAATGGTTACGATGTAGTCATTCTAAATAGTTCTCTAGAAGGCAAGTGTTAGAAGTTGATGTGCAACTAACACTTTCAAAATTTCTTCACATAGTTGCAACAGTCAGTTTCCATGTTAGTCCAATAGTAACATAAGTGCAATATCTTTCTAGTGAGCATGCAAACATTAATATGTGGCTCACCGGTACCCTCATGTATTTTGACCATAATCTTTTTGGAAATGTCTTCATATAAACATAGTAGTTGAATTCAATGAAATGATCTTTTGTTAAGTTTTTCACCACAAATGATAAACTAAGTACCCTCATGTATTTTGACCATAATCTTTTTGGAAATGTCTTCATATAAACATAGTAGTTGAATTCAATCAAATGATCTTTTGTTAAGTTTTTCACCACAAATGATAAACTAAGTAGCCAAGGATTGGATAGCTCTTCTTTCTTTCTTATTAGCACAAAGTGGTAATTCTTGCTTTTGGATGAAGTTTAAAATATCTTTGTACCATGGTAACCCATATGAGGACATGGCTTGTATCTCAATTACTACACAATAAGCTGGTTCACTGCGTTTCTCTACCACTAAAGGTATGGCTTCAACTTCTTAAAAAATGTCCAACATGGAGGCTAGAGTGGCTAAGGTGTATGAGCTGGTTCTCAGCTCTTGAAAGATAGAGAAAGTCATGTCATCAAAGCGCTGCATGAGTTCCTCCAAGTTTGCTTGGTATTTTTTTCAATCCTCCATCACTCATCTTTATAGGTACCGCTCTTTTCTGCCTGAGACCTATGCATTCGGCTCAATACCCAAGGCCACTCCCCTAAAAAAAGGTGGATATGGCGAGGGTACAGATTACGATGAGTAGGCATATGGAAACGAGTGAAGCCTACCAAGTTTAATACAAATCCTTTATAAGTAGTTAGGAAGCTCCCATGATGGGTGAACTTTTAATGTATTAGACAATGGGCCATTTTGTCATCCAAGCATAAAGCAAGGATGACGGGTAAAGAGCCACCATTTAACCTTGAAGGGAGTCAAATCCCTTGTCAATTGTCTACGTGAGAGATTCCAAAGCTCAGGAGATTTGGGTGCAAAAGAGTGAGGATTTAAAGCTCTATCCCTTACCTAGACCGAAGTCTAGCCCTTTGTGTTTCAAGGGAATTAATTGAAATTTTAATTCAAGTATTATTATCATACACTACTAATAAAACCAAGCACAAATTTTGCAATTTTTATTCAAACAAAGCAACTTCGAATATTAGCTTTAAAGTAATGCGGTAAAAGTAAGTATATCAAGAAAATAAATTGCTTTGACTAAGAAAAAAATATTAAAACTTCTTGCAAAGTTTAGATGAGAAGTAAATTAAAGTGCATACGTTTAAACTAGGTGGATTAACTATGTAAGTTAAACTAGATGAATTAAATTTGAAGACTAAATTGAATGAATTGAACTAAGCTACTTTAAACTAGATGAGTTAAAAAATTAGGAATTAAGCTAAATAGTTTTAAACTAAACTACCTTAAAGATGAGATTCAAAATAACTAGTAACTAGTAACATTTTTAATGGGCCAAAGGGGGCCCAAAATTAACAATGACCAAAGGAGCCCAAAATTCTTCTTAAAGAATTAAAGTTCACATGTAATTAATGATAACTTAAAATAAAACATCTAACTTAGAGAACATAAAAAATCTTAATGTACTAAACTAAAGAAAAAAACTTTAAAACTACCATTAATTTAACATTGCATTTAATCGGGAGACTACATTATAACTAGTAGCTAACTAAAGAAAGATATATAACTAGTGAAAACTAAAATGCTAAGAAACTAGTAAGAATCTTGAGACGAAACTTTTAAAGTGAACCAAATTAATCTAGTCTATTTTCACGGTGGTTTAAACACATAAATCATGCTAACAATTTATTTTGCAAAAGGTAGAAACTTAACCAACCTTCATTGGCTAAAGAAAATTTCCACGTATAGGGATTATCCTTGGAGATCCTTGTGTTCTAATGGACTTAGTGAAGTTGGAACCAAAAAAGATTAGAAGGTGGTCAAAAATGATGAAAAACTCTCACTAGTTCTTCTTTTGTGTTTCACTCTTTGCTCTTTTCTCACATTTCTTGAACACTCTCTTCTCTTTTGTTATATTCCTCTATTTGATCTTCATACTCTTCTCTCTTTTTATCTCTTTTCTCACTTCTTTCTTTTTCTCTAAACTTTCTCTCTATTTTTTTTTTTTTGCATTACTTTGCCTTAGTGTAGTGTTGATTTTCTTGTGTTAGCAAAGGGGGATATTTATAGGAGGAATAAGGGCTGATCAAGAGATTAAAAAAAGAAAAATAATGAGTGAAAAGAAGGTGCATGGCTGGTCATATAAGGAAGGGGAAAAGTAGTTTCAACTTTTGAGATGAAAAAGGTGTTTCACTTTTGGGGTGTAAAGGTGGGACTAGAGAAGTGAGGTGTGGTAAACCAAGTGAAAAGTGAGAAAGAAAAGACTTTTAGGTGGCTAGACATGGGGAAGACAAAGGGGTTTCTTTGAGGTGAAAAAAAAGTGAAGAAGAAGGTTTGCAAAAATGTGAACAAGAAAGAACATTTGAAGTGTTTTCAAGAAAGCAAAAAAGGTGAGGAGAAACTCTCCATGCTTTGGATGACCAATGAGGTTAGAAAAGACGTAATTTTATTTGGTTTTTGATTTATAATAAAGTGGAAAATCTTAGGAAAAAAAGTGTGCAATTACAAAGCAAAAGAAAGGAGAAAAAGGTTTCACATCCTAAAAAATTGTTGTTTTTAGGTGCCGTTTTTTGGGGTTTAAAATGTGATTTTGGGTAGAAAAATGTGTTATTTAACATTTAGGAAATGGTGGAAGATTAATAAGGTAATGTCCAATTAACTAAGTAAAAAGAGAAGAAGAGAAATTTCTTCTTTTTGGTACACATGGTTGTCTAAAGAGGGAGAAAAATCAGCTAATCTATAAGTGCATCGTTGTTGCTTTTTAGATGAAAAAAGTCTTATTTTGTGTGGGAAAAATGTAGTATTTGGTAAAAAAGAATATGAAGGAATCTAGGAGGGAGATGTGAGTTCAAAAAGCAATAAGAAGGAGTGAAAATTCCTCATTATGGCTAGCCACACAGTGATAGGAAAGAGACATCTTTTTGGTTATAAAAAAATAACTTTTACTTTGAGAAAAGAGAACCAATCAAGGAGTGCCAAGTTGAAGGTAAAATAGGAAGTTCACCCTTAAAAATTAAAAGTCTTCTTGGACTTGAAATTTGGGCCAAAAGTGTTTGGGTTTAGGAAAGATCAAAGGGCTTTAGTGGGTTTTGAATTGGGTCAAAATTTAAATGAAGAATTTGGTCTTGGATTAGTTGAGTCAAAAAAAGTCCAATTGATTTAAACGCAAAGTGAATTAAATGGACTAAACAAAAGGGTCTTGCAATACCAAACATTGGGGCAATATTGAACACTAGGCCAATACCAACTTCATCCCCGCACAAGGTTATAACTTGGTTCCCAATTATGTGTTTTACCTTCTGATGGTAGGTAGAAGGTACTGCCCTTAGGTTGTGGAGCCATGGCTTGCCCAACAACATATTAAAGGAGGCAACGATGTCTATGACATGAAAGTCAATCACTATATTGTCTATACCCAACTTGCACCTCAAGCTCACTATCTCGACTATCATGCGCTTTGTATTATCATAGGCTCAACTGTTTGACTACTTGGTTGGAAATAATATGGCTCAAGCCCTAAGATTTGAGCTGTCCGTAGAGGCAAAATGTTCAGAGCTGACCCATTATCTACCAATACCATGGGCATTTTTTTCTCTCGACATTCCACTGTCAGATACAACGCACTGTTATGAGTTCTCCCGTATGGTGGGATATCCTTATCACCAAAATTCTTATATGGGCTTCCCTTTTTCGATACGTCAAGTAGTGCCAGAAAGTCATAAGGGGAAGTACTTTTAGGAATGTCAACTTCACCCAAATGATCCAGTATAACCTGTCGGTGTTTCTTCGAGGACATAAGCAACCCCCACATGGAGATGTTGGCGTGTGTTCTCTTAAGTTGTCTCAACATCTAGTATTCTCCTCTTCATTCCCTTTCTCTTTCTCTATTATAACTTTCTCTTCATCTCTTGTTCCTCTTTTGGGATTTTCAGCTTTGAGGTGAGGTGGCTTAAAATGTCGGTCACCGTGAGTCAGGTGACTCACATCTTCTTTATATTCACTACTGCTATCCCACACAGTTTTGCCTCTCTATTTCACTACTACAGATGCTTTGTCACTGTCGCCTTTAGTGACCGACCTGTTTTCGACCCTGATTATTGCTTTCACCACACTATTTTCCCCTATTTGATCTATCAATTCTTTTTCTGCCATTGTTCCGGCCACTACCCTTTTGTCGTTTTCGTTGTCATTGTCCCAAATCCCATTGACCGAGGCTCCACTATATTTGAAATTTCTAAGGTACTTGATGAGTGCCAAATATTGCATATTTTGGCCCTTTAATTTATATTTTTTAGCTTAGGAATTTGTTACTTTGAGTTGCTTTTGTTGTTTTATAGGTTTACAAGCTTGGAAAGAAGTTTCACTAAATTGCCAGAATTGCTCGTGCAGATCAGCCATTTTTTAGGATTAAACAATATTGATTTAGGAAGAACCAGAAGATGAGCCATATATGCTTGGAAAGATCCCGATGTCTGTTTTATGGGAAATTTTACGGATCAATAAAATGATTTTTCTAGAGAAAGTTATGGCAGTTTTACTAGACAAAGGTCAAAGAGCAAAAACTAGAATCTGCAGTATCCCACATCGGATTGGAAGCATATTGCACTTGTGATATTTCCTTATATAAGCCCTTCTTCACTTCATCTTTAATGTACAATTCCTGGGCCATTTTGGTGTTAATCGGTGGACGTCTGCTAGCATTCTGGTGGATCCCGAAGGCATTGCTACCACGAGGGGAAGCGCCGCCCATCAGCGAGTGGAATTTCTCCCATGTAAAGTTGTTATTTATTTATTTTTATTCAGTTGTTTTAGTTTAATGTTTAGCACTTTTAATTATAGTTTTATAGTTATGAGTGGCTAGAATCTTCAGCTAAGGTTGAAGATGAAGCCCTGCCGTTGTTTGGCATAGTAGTTCAGATTTGCTTGTACAAATATGACATTTTTTAGTATAAAATATTCTGTCAATTATTTGAGTTAATCTTATGATTGATTGAGTTTAAATTGTTCTGTTGGATATTCTTTGTGTTTCATCTGATGGATACATCGAATTGTTTTCGATTAAATTGATTTCCTTTGTGATTTGTTAAGAGCGGATACATTGGATGCTTTTGGTTTAATTGGGATATTCTTTGTTTTTTGTCTTATAGTTGGATTCATGGAATGTTTTGATAGGCTATGTTTTTAGGACATATATGCTTAAACTTTGGTGGGGTGGATTCGGAAACCTTAGTGTTTTTTATTAGTTTTTAAATCAATTTAGTTTAGTTTATATTTCTTTTGCAAAAATACACCTCAAAATTTGGAAATAGGTTAAGATAAAGTTAGTTTAGATTAAATTTATATTTTCACAACGTAATTCTCTGTGGATTCAACCTCGCACTTGCACAACGCTATATTGCAAACGACTCGTGCGCTTGCGAGTAATTTAAAACTCACAACAAGCTTTTGGCGCCGTTGTCGGGGAATTTTTTTGGTTTGTGAAATTTTTTGGTCTGAATTGATTTTATTTTTCTACTGGTTAGTTATCTAAAAAAAAAATTATTTTAAAATTTTTTGTTGGCTCATTTTGTGAGTAATGTGTTTGCTATTTCTGCAGTTATTTTATTTTATTCTGCAAGTTTCTGCTGGTTAGTTTACTTTAGTGCTTTTTCTGTTGGTGTATGCTTGGTCGGAGATCCTTGGACTTAGATCTGATACATTTAGATCCCGACTTAGAAAGAACTCTTAGGAGACAAAAAAGAGCGCTAGTTGAGAGAGAGACTATTGAGATGACAGAGAATTATAGGAGTGCAAATCATCCTGAACATGTAGAGCAACCTAGAGCTTGGAACGTGGACTCCACTACATCCCTTAGGGACTTGTTCGCACCCGTTGCGACTAACTCATCCTCTTGCATAGTGTTGCCACCGACCAATGCCACCCACTTTGACTTGAAGCTATATGTTATCCAACTCTTACCCTCATTCTATGGCTTAGATCTTGAAAATCCTTATAGCCATGTGAAGAATTTCAAAGACATTTGTGCCACATTCAAATTCCAGAACTTCTCTGAAGAGTCAGTCCATCTTCGACTCTTCCTTTTTTCTCTTCACGATAGAGCTAGGTCGTGGTTGGATTCCAACACGCCCGGGTCTATTACATCTTGGGAAAACTTGCTTAGCAAATTTTATCATAAGTTTTTCCCAATGTCTAGAGTGAATAAGTGCCGAAAGGAGATTAGTTCTTTCACTCAGGATGAGGATGAAAAATTTTCTGAGAGTTGGGAGCGCTTCAAAGAGTTACTGATCAGATGCCCTCCACATGGATATGAGAAGTGGAGACTCGTTCAATTCTTCTACCAAGGGTTGACTCAACCCAACCGTAGCATGATTGAGTCTACGAATAGGGGGGCATTCTTGAGTCTGACAGGAGATGAAGCATATATGGCGTTGGACAAGTTATCCGACAACTCGCAGCAGTGGGATTTTTCAAGCTGTCGAGATAAGTCCATTTGTGCTCCTAATAGGGGAGGCATCTATGAGGTCAGGGAGGACGCTGATTTGAGGATAAAGTTAGATGCCCTCACTAAGAAGATTGACGCTCTCACTGTGAGCCAATCCATCAATGCTGCCAACACATTCAATGTTGAAAGCTGTTCCATCTGTGCTAGTCCCATGCATCTAGCACAGAATTGCCCATCAATGCCTGCATGTGCCGAGTATCCTATGGAACAAGTAAATGTTTTCAATGACTTTTGAAGGCAGTCAAATGGATTATACTCCGAAACGTACAATCCAGGGTAGCGGAACCACCCAAATTTTTCATGGAGGCAGAACCAACCAATGAATCAGGGAGGAGCCCCTCATCATGCTCAAAATCAATATCCTCCCAGATTTGCCCCATAAATTCCTAATCATGGTCGTTCTGCCCATCCAGCACCTTCACCTGCTTACCAAGCACCCACTCAAACACCAGCACCAGTTTTACAGTCGCTAGAGGACACCCTTAAGGAGTTCATGAAGGCGACTAACCAAAATATGAGTGATGTGAGGAGTGCAACAGTGGTAAACACCCAAGCAATTGCCAAGCTGGAGAGTCAAATAGGGCAAATTGCAAGTCACTTGGGTGAGAGAGAGAAAGGAAAGTTCCCCAGTCAGCCCGTGCCCAACCTGAAAGGACAATATATGGTTGAGAGTTCATCAACTCCTACGCACGGGGCGAAACAAGTACAGTCGATTATCACACTGAGGTCTGGGAGACAGGTGGACAATCGAGTGGAAGAGAGCTCTGCTATGCAGCAAGGGCAAGGAAGTGGCAAAACAGAGAAGAGAGATGCTGAGCCATCTACAGCCACACCTACTGAGAAGGACCCTCCTAGGTCATTTGTACCTAGAGTGCCTTACCCCGAGAGACTACAAGTGCCGAAGAAAGGAGGGAAGTATGAGGAAATTCTGGAGGTATTTATGCAAGTCCAAATCAATATCCTATTTTTGGATGTCATCCATCAAATGCCATCATGTGCCAAGTTTCTAAAGGACTTGGTCACTATTAAAAGGAGGACGAATGTCCCAAAAAAGGCATTTTTGACTGAGCAGGTCAGCTCAATCCTTCAGTGCAAGCTACCCATCAAGTATAAGGACCCGGGGTGTCTTACCATCTCTTGCACGATAGGAGTCAGCCATATTGAGAGGGTTCTCTTAGATCTAGGGGCGAGTGTGAATCTTCTACCCTACTCAGTTTATTTGTAGTTGGGGTTAGGAGAATTGAAGCCCACATCCACTACGCTTCAATTGGCTGACAGGTCAGTGAAAAGACCACGAGGAATAGTTGAGGACGTGTTGATAAAAGTGGATAAGTTCTATTTCCCCATGGATTTTATTGTGCTTGACACAGAGCCAGTTCAGAATGTAGGGATTCAAATACCGGTTATTCTAGGGCGACCATTCTTAGCCACAGCTAACGCCTTGATAAATTATAGGATAGGGGTGATGAAGATCTCCTATGGAAATATGACAGTAGAGTTGAATATTTTTGATATCACTAGGCAACCACATGAATATGATGAAGTGAGAAATGTATGCTTGATAGAGGAGATTCTTGAGGAGACTGTGAATGAATCAAGCACTGAGGACCCCCTGGAGGCATGTTTTGCTCAATTTGGAGAGAATTTGGATTTAGATAAATTACTTGAGCAAGCAAATGCCATTTTGGAGTCTCCTCCTCGAGAGAGCAGTAAGACGGAGGAGATTGTGGATGACTCCCGTACTGAGGACCTCCTAGAGGCATGCTTTGCTCAATTTGGAGAGGATATGGATTTAGATAAATTACTTGAGCAAGCGAATGTCATTTTGGAGTCTCCTCCTCGGAAGAGCAATAAGACAGAGGAGACCGCTGCACCTGAAACCCCCAAGAAGGAACTTAAGCCTTTACCAGATAATCTTAAGTATAAGTTCCTAGGTTCAGTCGATAGTTTGCCTGTGATTATACCTTCAGATCTGGGTGATGCTCTAGAGAAGAAATTATTGGACGTCTTAAGAGAGCATAAGGAAGCTATAGGCTGGACCATTGAGGACATCAAGGGGATCAGCCCCTCGGTGGTGACGTACATGATACATTTGGAGGAGGATGTTGAGCCATTGAGGGAGCCACAGAGAAGGTTCAACCCTGCTATGCAAGAGGTTGTGAGGGCAGAAGATATTAAGCTGTTAGAGGCAAGGATCATTTATCCCATCTCTGATAGCAAGTGGATGAGCCAGATTCATGTTGTGCCCAAACGTGTTGAATTAACGGTAGTGCAGCATAAGGACGACGAGTTGGTTCCAACTCGTATTCAGTCAATTTGGAGAGTATGTATCAGCTACCATAAATTGAATACTGCCACTAGGCCTGATCATTTTTCATTCTCATTTATTGATCAGATGGCGGAGTGTTTCGTTGGGCACTATTACTAATGTTGGATCTGGCTGAAGACATTAAACTTAGCGCTTATGGGAGGCACCCCACAGCTTATCGTTTCTATTTATTTATTATTTCGCATTTTTATGATTAATGTTTGTTTCCAGTATTTTTTGTTTTCCAGTTTTTTTTTTTTATTTTTCAGGGACAATGCGTACTTCAGTTCAAGTTTGGGGGTATGCTATGAGCCATACCAGTCCAGATAGTTCTCCATATCTCAGGTCAGCTCTTTCTATATTAGTCACACATTGGGGTCAATGTGTAATTTAAGTTTGGGGGTATGGGAAACACATCACACACTTTGTCCTAATTTGTTGTCTTTTCGTCGTAGAGATAAATGCATGCTCATGTTATCGTGAAATTTTGGTTGATCTAAACATTTTTTGTGATGTGATGTCATTGGTGAGCTTAACATTTTGAACACATGATCTGGTGATAAATTTTTAAAATTTAATTACTTACTTTAGGCATTTTGAGAATTCACATGTTTGATCTAATCTAACACGAGCACATTAGCACAAATTATGTGAGGTATGACACATGATTTTAATGTGTATTTTTCCTTATCTTAACTGAAACTGGATGACTTGTTGGATGAACTCTTGGGCATAGAAAAGCATAATAAAAAATATAAAAAAAATTCATTATCAATAAACTTTCCGCTGAGTAACTGGACCTCTTGCCTCAGTAAGCAGTGAGTGTTCACGTCAAAAGGTGGAATTTTGTTTGATAGTATTAAGGCTGGTTTAATTTCGTAGCCTTTTTTACTCAAGTTAGTAAGTCCTTAGGGGTGTTTTTACACCTAATGCCCTAAAACCATCTGGTTTGGGAGTCATTGACTCAACACTTGCTACATGGGTCAATTAGAAAGCTTAAGGGAATTAAACCTAGTAGAGCTTTTATATATAAAAAAAAAGAAAAAAAAAGATAAAAACTATGCCATTTTTGTTCATTCTGATGGGAAATTTGGTGAATCTTGAGACATGGAGACCTTACACATTGGAGTCACTTGGAAGCTTCATTTCTATATGCTAATTCACTTTACACAGTGTCAGACTTGTGATGCCTTAACCTGCCTTTTGTAAGTAATTAGATTTTAACTTTTCTATTCATTGCGAAGATGAGTTTATCTTTTTAAGCTTTCTCATGAATGAATATCATGGTGATATGTGCTCCTTAAATTTTTGGATACCATGAGTGATGAACTTATCTTTATGTTCTTTGTTTTTCATTTAGGTTTTTTTTTATTATTTTGTTTTGCTAAGGGACTAGCAAATTGTAAGTTTTGGGGTATTTTATGAGTGCCAAATATTGCATATTTTGGCCTTTTAATTTATATTTGTTAGCTTAGGAATTTGTTACTTTGAGTTGTTTTCGTTGTTTTACAGGTTTACAAGCTTGGAAAGAAGTTTCACTAAATTGCCAGAATTGCTCGTGTAGATCAGCCATTTTTGAGGATTAAACTGTATTGATTTAGGAAGAACTAGAATATGAGCCATATATGCTTGGAAAGATCCCGATGTCATAGTTTTTATTGATTTTTTAGGACATATATGCTTAAACTTTGGTGGGGTGGATTTGGAAACCTTAGTGTTTTTTATTAGTTTTTAAATCAATTTAGTTTAGTTTATATTTCTTTTACAAAAATACACCTCAAAATTTGAAACTAGGTTAAGATAAAGTTAGTTTAGATTACATTTATATTTTCACAACGCAATTCCCTGTAGATTAGACCTCGCACTTGCACAACGCAATATTGCAAACGACTCGTGCGCTTGCGAGTAATTTAAAACTCACAACAGTACTTTAGGGTAAGGATAGGTTTGTATTTAGGGTAGTGTTTAGGATCGTGTTTGGGGCTATGTTTGGTTATTATGGTGATTAGGGTGGAAGGGTCAAAGGTGGTGGATGAGTCCTCAATCATATTTAAGAAGTTTGGTGGGGGTACATTGCGGCAATTAGGTATGGGTTTTTTTGCTACTTGGGGTGGCTCCAAACTATTATCACTGAGGTCTTGGATTTCATTTTTCAGTCTTTGACACTTGTCGGTATCATGGCCGGTTAACTGGTAGAAGTGGCAGTATTTGGAAAGATCCCAATATGGTGGAACCGGGTTGGGTAAAGGTCTTGCTAGTAGTGGACGAAGTTTATCTTTCTTAGTGAGCTTTGCAAAGGCTTGAGACAAACTCACCCTAAGAGGTGTGAAGTCTTCAGGGCCTCTACACTTCTTTTTAGGCTGACTCTTGTGTTGAGTGGAGTTTTAGAACCGGTTAGGCTAGCTATAGCCACGGTTATTTTGCTGATAGGGTCCTGAAGAGCTGTCTGCCCATACACTTGATTGCACATTGTGTATTTAAGCGAAACTCACTTCACTGTTCTTAGTGCCACTACTGCTAGCAGTGTTTTTCTTTACAAATCTTCCAGTGTTCTTCTCAATCTTCCCCTAAAAAATGGCATCCTCTACTTGAGTGCCAAAGTCAATCAATTGTTCAAAATTGGAGATAAGCATAGGAAACAATCTTTTAATGTACACAGGCTATAAATTTCTCATTACGATTCTAACCTGGTCTATCTCCACAGGCCTAGAGGCCATCTTAGCTACCTTACCTCTCTAGCGAGAGATAAATTCCGAGAATACTTAATGGTTTCTAGGTCTCTGATAGTGATATCCAGTTAAGTATTATAAGCATATAGGGCCACAAATGGTTGGGCCATATCCTCCCATTCTTTCAAAATACTGGGCTCTTGGGAGTAGTATCATTTCAGTGCGGCACCAATGAGTGAGTTGGGGAAGAGCGCAGCTAATTGTTTAGTGTTCAAACCCGAAAGCTTCAAAAGGCCAGCATATTGCCTCAAATGGGTCTTGGGGTCTCTAGACCCATCAAAGCGGTCCATATCAGGCATTTTAAACTTGGGCGGTAGAGTGGTATTGGGATGAGCACACAACCCATCGATGTCAAGCAGATACCCATCCAGGCCTTAGGATTTCTTCAAAGTGCACTGCATTATTTCAAACTTCTCACTGATGGTCTTTATCTCGGACCAAACTTTCCTTTTTTCCTTGGCAATGAGATATTCTTCCTTGTCTTCAAAAATTTCTTCCTTATCATCTCCGGGCGCTTGATACTCTTGTTGGGCTACCTTTTCTTCTAGGCTATCCAATCTCTTGGCCAGCTCGGCCAACATGCTGCTGATGTTCTTAATGATCTAATTAGTGCTAACTATTGCTTCCTCTATCATCACTCTGATTGAGCTTGAACTACTTTCGAAAACCGAACTATCGGTGTGCTCTCTTACTATAAGATGAATTGGTCTCTGATGAGGCCTTTTACTCAGTCTTCAACCAGAGGATCTGTTCCACAACGGAGAGGATATGAATTTTGGCCCTGGACTTATGACTCCTTTACAACATGAAAAAAGACACCTTTGACTTCTTTATGCTATTAATCATTTTTTCCATACTCACTTATCTGCAGTATTACTTTAACTTATCAGTGAGTTTTGGTTTTACATCCAAAGGCCCACTGAATGAATTAAAGTCCACTTGTGGATAAGTTCTCAATTTTCCCAATTAGTTGGAGACAAAAACATAAAGGAAAATTTCCTCTGATTAAATTTCAATCAAATTTTCTTGGTTTTCTCATGGTTAAATATGGTGGATTTGACATCAACAAGCTTCCCAAGGGGGTCAGACCCTAATGATGATTTAGGCTAAACCTAAAAGGCCCAAATGAAAGATAAAGATTTCCCCTTACATGGATCGTTCCACTAGATCCTTGGGCCCTCATTCACTATCATTTTAGATTTCTTGGGTTAGAGCCTAATCAACATTAGTTTCTTTTGATGGACTTCTCAATGATACCAAACTACCTTAACTAAGGGGAAAATCCTCTATTCTGAAACAGATTTGGCTCAATATTAGGCTCATTTCATTTGGTTATAATTTAATAAAAAGATATTATATTCATTAAATTCCAATCAAACTCCCTTAGTCTTGACCCCTTCAATCCTTCATGGGCTTCTCATAGTTAAATATTATAGGGTTGATATCATTAAGTTTCCCAATATATTTGGAACCTAGTGGTGATTCGGGATAAATCGAAGAAACTCAAACGAATGATGAAGTTTGCTCCTGACATGGATCTCTTTAGTTGATCCTTGGGCCTTCAATCGCATTCATTTTAGATTTCTTAGGTTAAGGCCCAATCACCATTAGTTTTTCTTTTGTGGGCTCCTTAATGAGGTCAAACTAACAAGACTTAATTAAGAGAAAATTCACTGTTTTGGGCTAACCTAGAGCCAACATTGAGTTTAATTTATTTGATTGTGATTTAATCAAAAGAAACACTAAATTTCCAAATATGTTGTCAAACAAATTGATTTTATCTTTCCTTAACATGTGAGGTGAAGGCAAACACCTACAAGCAAGTAAAGGGATAGAAATGGGTCCCTGACCTAGACGAAAATGTTCTAAGGTTTACTTAAAAGAGGGTAGGGTTGCCTTATAACTTTGGTGGGCTCAGGTACCCCATGGCTAGAAGGATACTATCATGCTCCTCTAGTGGCCTGAAAAGTGGACCACAAGAGTACAAACACGTTTGGTAAACCTTCGTTACACGGACAAGAACTAAGAGGAATTTGTCCCACACTAAAGGCTAACAATAATCAAATGGGGGTCACACCAGAAACTAAGAGGAAACATGCCCCCCAATTTACTCTAACGAGAGCAAAGGGTAAGTGCTAGTGTGCAAAGTGAAGTATGAAATAATAACTCAAATTAAAATTTCAAAAGATTTCCAAGAAACACTTTAAAGTTAAATCTCCCTAGTGGAGTCGCCAACTATAGGTACCACTCTTTTTCGCCTGAGACCCATACATCTGGCTCAATACCCAAGGCCACTCCCCTTAAAGAAGGTGGATATAGCGAGGGTGCGGATTACGATGAGTAGGCATATGAAAATGAGTGAAACCTACCAAGTCTAATACAAACCCTTTATAAGTAGTAAGGAGGCTCCCATGATGGGTGCGCTTTTAATGTACTTGACAAGGGGTCATTTTGTCATCCAAGCACAAAGCAAGAATGACAGGTAAAGAGCCACTACCAAGTCAAAGGAATTAACTGAAATTTTAATTCAAGTCTTATTATCATACACTACTAATAAAACCAAGTACGTATTTTGCAATTTTTATTCAAATAAAGAAACACCAAATATTAACTTTAAAGTAATGCGATAAAAGTAAGTATATAAAAGAAATAAATTGCTTTGACTATGAAAAAAATATTAAAACTATTTGCAAAGTATAGATGAGAAGTAAATTAAAGTGCATTTGTTTAAACTACGTGGATTAATTATGTAAATTAAACTAGATGAATTAAACTTGAAGACCAAATTGAATTAATTGAACTAAGCTACTTTAAACTAGACTAGTTAAAAAAAAAAAGGAATTAAGCTAAATAGATTTAAACTAAACTATCTTAAAGATGAGATTCAAAATAACTAGTAACTAGTAACATTTTTAATGGGCCAAAGGGGACCCAAATTTAACAATGACCAAAGGGGTCCAAAATTCTTCTTAAAGAATTAAAGTTCAAATGTAATTAATGACAACTTAAAATAAAACATCTAACTTAGAGAACATAAAAAATCTTAATGTACTAAACTAAAGAAAAAAAAACTTTAAAACTACTATTAATTTAACATTGCATTTAATGGGGAGACTACATTATGACTAATTGCTAACTAAAGAAAGATATATAACTAGTGAAAAATAAAATATTAAGAAACTAGTAAGTATCTTGAGAAGAAAATTTTAAAGTGAGCCAAATTAATCTAGTATATTTTCATGGTGATTTAAACACATGAATTATGCTAACAATTTATTTTGCAAAAGGTAGAAGCTTAACCAACCTTCTTTGGCTAAAGGAAATTTCCACGCGTGGGGATTATCTTCGAAGATCCTTGTGCTCTTGTGACTTAGTGAAGTTGGAGGAATGATTCTAATGTTGATTAGAAGACAAAAAAAAAGGTGGTCGAAAATGATGAAAAACTCTCACTAATGTTGATTAGGGAGATCAATAGCTTAAGGAGTAGATACCATGCCCTTAGGTTGACAAACATTAGGTATTCATGACAAACATTGGCATACTGTTTTGTTGTGGTAGCATAATTAGTGGTGGATATCAAGTCCCTACGTCTTTATCCTTATTATTTTATCTTTATCTAAATCAACTCTTTTATTATTTCTATCTTTTTACATTGCGAATATAATTCTAAAACGAAATTCACCAATCCTTGTGGAGATGATCTTGCTTTCGCACACTATACTACTAAGTTGACCTTGTGCACTTGCAAGTAAAACTAGTACGATTATTCGCTTATTTATTTAGATAAATAATCGAGCAACAGAAGTCTCTATCATGTTGAAGAACTTCGGTGGTGGCGCAGCATGATAGTTGGGCATAAGGTTCTTGGCAACAGTGGGAGCAAGGACTTCATCATCAATTTCTATGATGCCTTGAATTGTGTTCTTATAACCAAAGCATACATCAGTGTCATGGCTAAGTTATTGGTGAAAGGCACAATATTTTGTGAGATCATAATGAGGAGGAACTATGTTAGGCAAAGGTTTAGTGGGCAAACAACTTTCCTTTCTTGATCATCTTACTCAATGCTTATGAGAGAGTCATCCCTAGAGGTGTAAAGTCATTTGGACTTCGATGTTTCCTTTCCACCTTGTGCTATTGTTATTTTTATTGTACCAAGGTCATGAAACTTGCACATTGTTGATTCCCACAAAGTTGTTTTCATTGCTCTTGGTACTACTGCCACTTGCGCCATATTCTTTCTCGTGAACTTTTCATTGTTCTTCTATATTTTACCTTCAAAGATAACATCTTCAATTTGTACTCCATAATCTATCACCTGCTCAAAGTTGGCTTTAGAAAGCACAAACATGTTATCTTGGTAGGCTTATTGCAAATTCTTCACCACAATTCGGACTTAATCTTTCTCGCTAGATTTGGAGGCCATCTTGGTTGCCTTAGAGTGCCAACGAGAAAGAAACTTTGATTTGAATTAGGGATCTATGGAATTGATTTCGATTAGAGATTTCATTTTGAATTTTTCATGTAACAATTTTTTTTTTATTTTTTTTTATGAAATCTCAATTGGATTTGAATCAAAATGGAAAAAAAAAAATCATTTTGAATAAGTTCTTTGAAGTTAAGCTTAGCCATGAAAAATAAAGTAGACAAAATTTATTCGAGTTGAAATGCCAAATCAAGCTCCTAGCATTATTTGAAAAAGAAAGCATCGCTTTGCATAATTGAGTAGACTTAACTTAGAGAAATAAAAAGAAAATAATTTGATCCTTTTGAAAGTTCAAACTTTAGAAAAATGCTTTTCATTCTTCAATTCCGATTGATTTAAAATCACTGAGATAATTTTCAAAGAAGAGTTTGGGAAGTTAGTTGTAGGCTTGAATCCCTGGGCCAGGTTTTGATTGATTGGATTGAGCCAAGTAGACTAATTGAGGTTCGACGATTTTACCATGTATGACTCGACTCAAGGTGACTTAGTCTTGGACCGATCAAATAGTGTTGTTGATTAGGACTTGCCGAAAGCTAAACTATTACAACTTAACATTGAAATTCATCAAAGTGACTTTTAATCAAGTAAATTGAGATGAAAAATGGATCCGAAAGGGAGAATGATTTTCTATGAATATAACTTGTTTGTATATTGTGTACGCTAACAAGAACCAATCCCAAGTGGATTTAGGCCCATTAAAGGGCCTTGAGTAAAAGAAAAGAAGATTTTTGAAAAAAAGTATAGAGAAAGAAGAAAAACTAAGAAAGAAAAAAAATTACAAAATCTCGAGGCCTAACATATGGCCCAAATAATACTAGGATTGGTTAGGAGGAAATAAATAAATGGACTTGAATGAAATTCATGAAATAGCACATAAACCTTGGTTTTAACCATTTGAACACATCATAAGCCCACCTTAGGCTCTACTTTTAAAAGATTTAATCCTAAGTGGACTTGAATTTAGAGTTGGGTTTAAGGAAAATGATTTTTTTCGAAATCCGCTTCTTTGTTAAAAAGCCTCAGGCCTAACATTTGGTCCAAGAAATACTAAAGACATCAGGTTTGGCTGCAAAAGACACTTGGGTCTCATAATGCATTAAATAAGTCTACCTTAATTTTCCATATGCATGTAGAAAGTCTACCATAGACCCTCACTCCAAGAACAACCATTTAACCCACTTGGTTTGAAACTAGATTTGAGAACATGGAAAGTCAACACCATAATCACCAAGAACAAAATACCTCTTTACTACTATCGTAATTGGGTTGGTGGATTGGATCAAGAAAGTTGACGAAGTAATTAAAATCCAAAATAATGAGAAAACTAGTGGAATGAAAGTGAACCATGAAGGACCCTAAGCATCTATGATTGCAAGTAAATAGAGTGAGGGAGAATAAGACCAAACAACTGAGGATTACGACCTCGAGTACAAAGTCAAGACAGGCCGTGTGGAAAAAGAGGAAAAGTTAGCACTTATGGTGAACCAAGTGAAATGAATGGTCTACAAGATATCTCGTGGATCAATTGAGACTCATCAAGCATAAAGAACCTTCTACAAAAGATCTAAAGACACCCATGGGTCAACAAGCCAAGGAGAGGGTTCGACGATTTCACTCAATTAGTGATGAACCTAGTTCAAGCCTTTGATAAATTGACCAAAAGTGATAATCTTCAACCATTACCCTCAAAACCAATTCCAAACCCCATACCATCCCATTATGAACTAATCCAATTTTGTACATTCTATCAACAATCAGGGCACCATACCCTCTAATGTACCAGACTGTATAACGAAATCTAAGACCTCATCAATTTTGAAGCAATACCTAAGCTCAAAATCAAAAGAAATAGGCTCTTTTATCACTAGAGCCACCCAATCGAGTCAACAATAAAGGTGAAGGAATTGTGATAAATGGGTAAGACTAAAAGGAAGAGAATGAAGAAAAAAGGATTTCTGAGGAGAACAAGCAAAGAATGAATGAAGAAAAAAGGGATTTCTAAGAGAAATAGTAAAGAAACTAAGTTCTTTCTAACCTGATGACATTCTTGTTGTTCTTTCCTTTATGCCAAAAAAAACTAGGTAAAAGAGAAAGAGAGATATTGTATTTCTTTTCTTCACCCTATCTAAATAAGGCTATCTTTCCTTGTTATGAAAAAAATACTTAGTTTTCTTAATCAATGTGCATTGTCTTTGATTTTATTTTAACATTTTCGTTTTCCACATCTTTTGGAAAACTAAATTAATCAATGAGTTTCAAGATGAAAACTTGATCACTAACTTGAAACAATAAGCTAAGTTAAAATCATTGATTCCTATTTCAAAATAAACCAAAATTCCTTTGCACCATTTATGAAGGACCAAAAAGCATGTCCTTGCACCACTTGCAAGGAAGAAACCTAAAAGGGGTCCAAGTACGAACATCAACAAATTTACTTGAGATTCTGCTTGTGATACTATCTAAAGTATCACTAAGAGGCAAAAAACTTTACACACCACTTATGAGAAAAACTCAATCCCTTTCATACCACTCCCCATGAAATGCCTTAAAAACCTTCAGTACCTAATCAAAAAATGTATCAAAGGCTTCAAGGATCAAAATAGAAGCATATCTTCAAAAATCCACATATTACCATTTGATTCATTTACTCCATATACAAGCAAAGAAAAAAATACCTTACTCCTTACACCACTTGTAAGGAGCATTTTAAATGATCAATCTCCACAAAGCACAAAATAATTCTTAGTACATTCATGGAAAGCCAGCCAAAAAACAGCAAAAGAACGTGGAATGGAAGAAAAGTAAAAAACACAAAAGAAGTCAAGGAAATTAAGTCAAATCCAGAAGTGCAAACAATTCAAATCGAAGGAAAAACTCAAAGGGATTTGAAATTAAAGGGAAGTGCAAGAGGATGAAAAGAAAGGCAAGAAAGTGAAGGCAAAGGAATTTTGAAAGTGCACTATTTTGATCAATCTAAAAAAAATGAAAATATCCATTCTTTTTGTGTTTTCCAAAAACCTAATTATAACCAGAACTATATGTGGCATGATCCCTTTTAGGGTACGTATGCAGCCTCATCGGCCCAGCCACAATACCTTTTTGAAACCTATCTTCCATTTATGGAAACCTCATTTTGGAATAAGAGAATCAATGTGTTAGAATAGCTTGGGGGACAAACTTATAAAAAGATTAACTCGAGTTGCTCATTGATCAAAAATAGAATTTCTCAAATATAAGATTAAGATTAAAAAAAAACACACATTGAATTAAGATTTCTTTGTCTTCTACTTTTTCCATTCCCATCCTTTTGAATAACCCACCATTTCCAAGCCACCCATGAACACCTTTTGGCATAAGATGTCTTATTTGGTCATGTCTTGATTTTCTCATAAAGAATTCAAGATCCCATTTAGGCTCTCATGAGATTTCAAAGAGCAATTAACCTCGTCGAGAAAACTATTAAACAATGGTCCTAAGATCGGTTCTTGAGGAAAGATTTCAATTTAATTTAGAAAAAAAAATATATTAAGATGAATGGGAAATAAAGAGAGAAACTCGCTAAGTTGAAAACTCAAAAAAGGGCACTTATGCAAAAGTTAGGGCAAGCCTACTAAATCTATCCCGAAAGAGAAATTTAGACAAAAGAAAATGTGCAAAAATAATGAGCTTCATAAATTGAAAATCTATAAGGGCAATTTAGGCAAAAGTTAAGACATATAAAATGAATTAAGTTGAAATCCATTTTTCTTTCTTTTTTTTAAGACTTTGGGTTGCAAAAGTTAAGTCATAAAAAATGAATCAAGTTGAAATCCATTTTTCTTTATTTTAAGACTTTGGGTTCGAAGGCCAGGTGGATACAATTGGATGTTAAAGACTACGTTGCATAGAGAAAATAAAGAAAAAAGTCACATACATTGTTTTCATCCATGTATTTTTGCATAAAAATCTTAAAACACCTGCATTGTGTAGGGTCCTCACCCTTTAGCCCCTCGTGTGCCCCCACGATTCCATTCATTCCCAAGCTCCCCTCCCCGAGGGGTGAGCGAGAGTGCAGATTGAAGGGGGGAAAGACTAAGTCTCGCCTATGAGGAGCACAAGGGCTTAACTTTCGTGTACTTTATTTTTCTTCTTTCTTTGCTTCATTCCATTCTTTAGAGCCTTACAAAAATATTCATAGGTCGAAGCCATGACTCGTAGGATGAGGATTCGTCACTTACCGTTTAAGGTAAAGGTAATGAACCTTTTTTTAACTCCATATAAGGTCTACGTTTAGATGTTCAAGGTTTGTGCTTCTGGTTCCTCCTAGGCCTAAGCCTAACTCTTACTCATCTGGGAGAACTAGTTAAATAATGAACAATAGTTCTATTTATGCTTTTTTAATTCATACACAAGCATACAAGGTATAGCAGTAAAAATAATTATTTATATAAGCAACAAATAAATAGACAAATCTACATTTTTACATTTTACACAAGACCAAATAAAAACAAGGAATCAAAATCTCATGGAGGTTTGTATGAAAACACACTTCTTAAAATTCTAAAGAATTACAGAGAACATTAATTTTGAAGAACTCTTCTGAGGGAAAACTCCTCTAGAGTATAACTTCCTTCCTTACTCTACGCCTCTTGTTTCGCATGTGGGGGACCCTTAAGGAAAGACCGAGCTTCCGTTGAACACTTTTAAACTGCTGGTGGCTTGCTATAAGGAATATCTAAACTATTTTTCACTCAATAATGCAGTGGGCATTCTTGGATAATAAAAGGGAGAGAGGCCAAAAGATCAAAACCTTTAGAATTATTTGCACCTAGAGAATAAGAAAGCTCTTGCTTTAAAGAGTGTTGAATGTATGTAGATGTGTTTTGGAGGGAAAATAGAGAGCCTATTTATAGGATAGATGGGGTAGTCTAAATAACTGAGATTACTTGTTGAAAATTGCCAAAAATGTTTCAACGTCTATGATGAAGTCAATGGAGGTGATTAATAGCGATTTTAGGGAGTGATAATTTTGGTAAATAAAATGGAGGGTTAAGATTTTATCTTTGGGCTCCAACAACATCCAAAGACCAACTATTCTGCTTACATTTGAAATAAAGTTGCTACAAGCCAAAATGAGAGCAATCGGGGGGGGGGGGGGGGGGGGGAGGGGGTGGAACGACCAAAAATCAAGGAAAACTCTAAACTGGTATTTTCATGTGATATTTAGCCCATTAGTCCACCTATTGATCATTCGTTTAGGATTTGGATTTGGTTTAGGTCTTTTGTTTAGTTCTCTCATTTTTAGGTCGATATTGGTTTGGTTTTGAACTCTTGGTCTCGGTTTTTTTTTTTCATTTTTAATTCAGTTCTAGCGTTCTTGTGCTCTTTAAAGCTCGTTTCCTTATTTCTCATCATAGGGTTCACCCGACCTACTTGAAAATATGAGGGTTAAAATCTAGTGTCCACAGTTAGCCGTGCTTCGGTTGTTATTTGTTTTCAATTGTTAGTCGAAGTACAATGACTCTGAGATTTTGGTTTATATTTTCACAGCGATGGGGATGCAACTTGCACATGAATGAATTTGTAAATAAATGCATAACTTGGCTTTGGAGTGCTTACTTGAATCTAGTTAGGTTGCATCTGCCACTCTTTACTCATCCTTTGCTAGCCTCTAGTCTTGAGTGCTCCTTTGAATGTCTTGGGAATCTTCAAGCTCCCAGGTTTTTCTTACACCTTTAAAGTGTCTTCTTTTTATTTTATTTGATTACATCACACCCTTTAAATGCTCTTTTTTTTCTTTAAGTGTTCTCTTTTCCTCACATCTTTTAACTGTTCTTTTGCTCCCTTACACTCTTTAAGTGTACATATGCTCTTTCTTATGATTTTATCTTCTAAGTGTCCTAAGAAAGTGTATGGTTTTCCTCTCACTCTGGCTTTAATCTTTTCTCTAAATCCTCTTACTTTGCCACGATACCTTTAGCTTCTTAGGTTTCTGCGCTCTTTAAGCGACTTTCATGTTGATGTTTTGAAACGTATAGGTTGTGTTCTTTAAGCGAATTTGATAATTTATATCAGCCAAGTATAAACAAAAAATGTGTTCTTTAAACCACTTTGAGGTCGACACCCTTGAAGTGCCTAGGTTGTGCTCTTTAAGTAACTTTTGCGTCTTATACCCATCAAATATAAATGAAACACATCTTTTAAACTTCTTCGAAGTTGACACCCTTGAAGTGTTTGAGTTGTGCTCTTTAAACGACTTTGGCTTTATATAAAAACCAAGTATAAGTGAATTGTGTCCTTTAAATGCTTTTGAGTAAACACTCTTGAAGTGTCTAGTTTGTACTCATTAAGCGACTTTAGCATCTTATACTCACCGAGTATGCAACAACCCTTCCTAGGTTGGTCACCTCCGAGATGATGTTATCACGTTTTGAAATCCCGGCACGACACATATATGCAACAATATAATTGAAATTAAAAATTTCATCCAATCTTCAACTCTTTTTAGATGAGATACATCATCATTCTCCTATCAGAAACAATATATATATATATATATATATTAAAACAAAATGCATGAAAATATTTTATTACAAATTTTCTTTCTTCTTTCTTACCATGTCGGAGGACTTGACCACGGAACTTACCTAAGGTAATTACTCCGACATCATGTCTAAACTCTATCTGCCCTGCCCGTTGCCTGAAAATTTTCAACAATAAGGAGTGAGCTTCACAAGCTCAGCGAATTAAATTTACTAGAAGTACTCGATTATATACTTCCAGTCACATCTTATAATTTAATCGTTTCTAATTCACCAATATTAATCATCTATTTCTTCACATATAATAATTCAATCTTTCAAATAATCATCCAATATTCATTTATCTATTATCTCATATAACTTAATAATAGTATTCTATTATCACTACCCATATTGTAATTCTAATCATTTATCAATCTCTTCTTAAATTAATCATCAAACATATCAATTTTTCTTATCATATTGAGATTATCAATTCTACATAATTATTTACCTTGTTATGAGGTTCATAACATATAATCAATCAATCAAATAATTTTTATCATATCATACTTTCATATTTCTTTCTCATCATATCTATCTCTCTATGAGACTCATTTATCTATCAATAATTTCATAATCAAGACTGATACTTTAGCATCTCAATCAATAATAATAAAATAACCAAATAAATGAATACATGTGTTTAAATCATCTTTCTTTTTCATCACATCATCTCATTATTTCATATTATTATCTGGGAACGTTTTTCCACATGTTGACATGTTTCAGCTAGACCAGCTACCTTTCTGGTCTTCTTAACTAGACCAGCTGCCTTCCTGGACTTCTTAGCCATACCAGTTGCCTTCCTAGTCTTTTCTTTTATGCATATGAGCAATAACATGGAAACAAGCATACATCAAAGCATTCAATTCAACTATCTAGCTCTTTCTCAAAATTATTATTTTTATCATATTTATTAAATTGTCTCCTCATATGTCATATAATTTTTTCAATCGTATTTTCAAAAATTTCATACAACTTCTCATCATATTTTTCATTTATCCATCATTTTTAAAATATAATTTCTTATATAATTAATATTGAACATACTATTTAATTCCCTAATCAATAAGTCATTTAATTATCATATATAACATCATTAAATCATTATATGTCAATAATTTATTCAAACATCATAAGTTCCCATTTTTATTGGTCTCGTTTACTAAAAGTAAATCTAACTCACCATATAGCACTTAAAGCTACTCGTGGATCACCTCCTTGCATTTCTTGCCTCTTTCAACAATTTCACCCGATTGTTGATCGTCAACACCTGATATATTTATATTAAAATTTCTAATGTATTCTTCAATTATTCCGTAACTTATACCTTTAAATTTCTACACCAAATTTTGGGTAATTTCATGTATGCATAATTTCAAAAATAAAATTCACATTATCACATTTTTTCTTAAAGCTTCCCTCGAATCTCTTTAAAATTCTCTCGTAAACTTCTTCAAAATTTCAATCTTTCAACATTTCTTTTAGTCCCCAAGTGTTTAGAGAAGGAGAACAATTTGAGAAAGAAAATAAAATTTTGTTAAAACTTAACAGAAGCTTAATTTTTAATTTTTATACAAAATGGTAAACACCTACCACCATTTCTTCATATTTTGGTAAGTGTCCAACATGCAAAAATGCATGTTGTGTGGACAACACCTAGACGTCCAAGTGTTGTCCCCCTCCCCCCCCCCCCCCCCCCCTTTTTTTACCGCAAACGTCCATGTGTCTTTTTTTCCAAAAGAATTATTTCATTCAATAGTAAATCTTTCATGTATAGATTATCTAATTCAATATAATATTTATCAAATTATTTCTTTACTCTTACTTTAAGAACACGGCTATTATAGAGTATAAGTGCATTTGTGTCCTTTAAATGATTTTGAGGTCGACACTCTTGAAGTGTTGGATTGTTCTTTTTAAAGATCGAACCTCTCAAGATAATTCTATTCATTACACTTAAGAATATATTTGTCTACTTAATATTAGAAGTTGTGGTCACAACTATTTTGGTGTGGCAATAAGGTACGTCTTGCTTTAACATTACTTTCTTTAATTTTCTCTTTCATTTTGAGTAATTTATCAATCAATACAATATTATTATGACACTAACAAATGACACTATAATAATAATTTAATAATAGTTGTTGCGGTAAACAATAGTTAATTGATTTTTTATTAAGGTTTCGTTTGTTGTAACTTTACATGAAAGTGTTTTTTTATTTTTTTCATGAAATTATTTTAAAACTGGTTCATTTAAAAGTGCTTTTATCTACTTTAACCTCTTAAAGATGAAGCAATTAAGTTTTAACTAGACATAGATTAAAAAACTTTCAAATCTTTTGATCAAGTGCGTTTTAGCCCTATAATTCTTAATATATTTTTTTATCAATGAGTTTTCTTAACCATTGCCCTAAAGGCAGTGGTTAAGGAATAATTAATAAGGTTGTTAGCATGGTAAGTAATTAAGTATTTAAAAGCAACATTTAATATAACTTTGACTATTTTTTTTATTTTACCTAAGATGTTGTTATATACTAACAAACGTATATGCATACATACACACATACATATATAGATATGTTAATACGTGCACACATATACCATACTCATATATATATATATATATATATATATATAATGTATATGGATATAGTTATACATAAATGCATGTATATAATATCCATAAATACATACATACACATTATATAGGCATATATGCATGCATATTTTTTTCGATAAAATTCATCGATTTCAATAAAACGAGGAAGTATCCTTCAAAACAAAAGGAGTTACAGAGCTTGGGGTCTCTTTTGTCCAAATATAAAAATTAATAATAGAACACGAAATCTAGCTAGCTCATGTGCAATAGAGTTAGTATGTCTACAAACATGTGAACATTTAACCATTGAGAATTGAGACAAAATGTATTTTGCCTCATCAATCAAAGATCCAAAACTCGATAAACGAACATAAGTAAAAACTAGAGCGTACATGACAACGCTTGAATCAGATTCCAACCAAACATGGGTAAAACCAAACATCGAGGCCAATCTCAATCCTTCTACAATAGCCACTGCCTCTATCATAGAGACTTCAAGTAATCTGACCCACCTACTGGAGGAAGACACCAACACTTGGCCACCACTATCT
The DNA here is from genome assembly GCA_023935145.1 of Bretschneidera sinensis. NCBI lineage: Eukaryota > Viridiplantae > Streptophyta > Magnoliopsida > Brassicales > Akaniaceae > Bretschneidera > Bretschneidera sinensis. The sequence goes on from CM043702.1 coordinate 29,554,673, forward strand.
CGAATAACCGCACCAATACCCATCAACTCTGACTCTAAAAAAATCGCCCAATTGACATTAAGCTTGACAAAACTGGGTAGAGGGAAAGTCCAAGTAATCAAGGGAGAAATCCACACAGTAAAATTTAGCTTGATCCACAAGAGCTGCGAAACTGATGAAACAATCACCGTAGATAATAGTATTACGATTGCACCATATCAACCAAAGTAAAGTAGCGAGGAAAGGATTGTCTTGAGAATTTGCTAGTTCAAATAAATTTAGCAAAAAAAAAAAAACAAATAGAGAGACAAATCTCAAAGTGGTAATGAGACTCGCCCAAGGCAAAAGTTGTCGAACTTTTGCACATACTCATAGAGGAGGAAACCATGAATCATCAATTCCATTTCATTCCCTCATAATGGATAAGAAGCCTTAACCACTATCGTATAGTTCCATAACTTATCCTTTATGGGGAGACTATCACAAATCAAGCAGAAAATGCTTAATATGATTAGGTAACTCCAACCTCCACATGAAATCCCACCCTATAGTTAGAGAACCAGCTAACGAGGCAACCTCACCACTCAACTCCCTTATAACTTCATTCATCAACTTATGATAAGTGCTCTTAACTAAATAATTGACAGAATTGGTATAATTCCAAATTAAAACATCAGGCCAACTAGAAACAGGAAGTTGTAGAATCAACTTAGCTTCATGAGGGAGAAACAATTCTCTAACTAAAGCTCTACTCTAAGACCTGGTAAATGGATCAATAAGATCACTTACTTTTCTATCTAGGTGAAAAGAATTGGGAGGTGAGATTACCTTAAAAATTATAGGAGTAGGTTACTACTTGTCCTTCCAGATAGAAGTTTTTGATCCATTACCCACCCTCCATCTAGACCCTTGATCCAACACCCTCATCCCCTCCCTCCCCCCAAACAAACTACGCCAAACTAAACTAGGGATTGTGGCCAAGCTGAGTTTCTATTAAAGAAAAGTCAGGATAATATTTAGCTTTAAGAACTTAATAAACCAGAGAATCATCATTATACAACAATCCCTATACTTACTTACCTAGCATGGCCAAATTAAAAAAATGGGAATCACAAAAACCCAACCCTATTTTTTTCTTAGGTAAACAAAGATATCGCCAACTAACCCAAGACACTCTCCTTTGCTTCCTTTTAGCCCCACTAGAAATTACAGACAATAGATAAAAGTTCATCACAAATAGATTGAAGGAGCCTAAAATAACTCATCATATAGGGCAGGATAGCTTGCAACACAACATAGATTAGAACTTCACTCCTGACTTTTGTTAGAAATTTCTCATTCCACCTATTCACCTTCTTCCACACTCGTTCTTTAAGAGGCTAAAAAATTTTCTTTTTGGAGCGACCAATCACAGTTGGGAGGCCGAAATACTTATCGTAAGGCTGAGAGCCTTAAATACCCAAAATGTTTTATATTAACAACTGGTAATCACAAGAAACATTGAGGCTAAAGAAAAAAAATGACTTCGCCACATTAAACTTCTTCCCTGTCACAACTTCATACACTCTAAGAAGCCTCATAACATTTGCAGTATCCACTGTGGTATCTCTTAATAATAATAGACTATTATCTACAAAGAACATATGAGAGACCCAGGGACCACCTCGACTAATAGACACTCTTTGGATATCACCATTATTCTCAACGACTTTCAAGAGAGCCAAAAAGCCCTCAACACATAACAAAAACAAATAAGGAGACAAGGTGTCCCTTGCCTAAGACCCCATGAGGCATAATGGTTATCATTTTCTCTCCATTAGTGAGGACTGAGTATGTCACAAATGACACACTATATTATTAGCTGAATCCATTAATCTGCAAACCCCATTTTGGCCATTACAGCCTGAAGAAAACCCCATTCAACCCAATCGTACGCCTTACTCATATCAAGCTTTGAGGTCATGGACACCACTCTACCTCTTTTTCTTACATTTTAAATAGTGCATGAACTCAAAAGCCACAAGAAAAATTATCCATTATAAATTTACCTAGCACAAATGCACTCTGATTCTCTGAAATGATATGTGGAAGAACTCTCTTTAGATGATTCTCCAAAACCTTAGAAATCACCTTATAAATAACATTGCAAAAACTAATAGGCTTGTACTCAGTTATTCTTTCAGGTAATTTTTTTTAGGAATCAAGACGATGTTAGTACAATTAAAATATGGATGCATAACACCAGTATTAAGAAAATCAAGAACAATATTCCCAATATCATCACCCATTAGATGCCAATAATTTTTTTATAGAATAAAGCAGACATACTGTCTAGGCTTAGAGTCTTAGTGGGATTCATCTTAAATAGTGTCTCACGCATCTTCAGCTCCCTGAAATGTGCCAACAAACCATCATTTGTATCTAGAGTGACACAATGAGGTAAATGTGTACCAATCGGATCAAAAGGCAAAGACACTTGTGACGAGAAAATTTCACTAAAATAATTCACTAAAATTCTCTTAATATCCTCCGACTCTGATCGCCAATAGCCTTGATCATCTTGTAGCCCTAAAATCAAGTTTCATTTTATCTTAACGTTGGCTTTTGCATGGAAATAAGAGGTATTCTAATCCTCTTCTTTTAACCAAGATACCAGTGATCGTTATCTCTACATTGCTTCCTACTGCTTAAGACATACAATGATTTCACCATTCAACTGCCTAATGACTCCCAATGATCTGTGGGAATTCTTTTTAACTATTTTTAGTTGATTTCTCAAGCTACACAACCTGGTGGAAATGTGACCAAATGAATTCTTATTCTACTAGAGCAAAGTCATCCAAATGGATAATAAATTTGAAGCTAACTCAAAAGCCATCCATGTAGATGGCATCCATGGTTGTTTATTCACTTCTTCACGTCCCTCATTTTGGGTCCACATTGCCTCAAACCTGAAGATTTTTCTGCCTAAAACCTGAGGAAGAGTCTATTCAGCTTAACTTAACTTAATGGCCCAATGATCCAAGTTAACCACATGTTCATTGACTACAGTGGTGAAACTAAAACGGTTGGAAGCTTTCAAGTTGAAAAATGCTCTATCGAGTCTGTCTTTAACAAAATCTGCATCCTCCCGTTTATTGCACCAAGTGAAAGAATAACTTATAAAACCAACATCCTTGAACCCACACTCAGATAAGACATTCCTAAAGCAAGCATTTGCGCATCACTTCTCACATGACCACCTTTCTTTTCATAAGACCATATAATTTCATTAAAATCCCCAAATACAATCTATGATAAATCAATCTGACCAAAAAACTAACTCAAAAGATCCTATAAGGAGGCCTTTTTTTTTTTGCCCCAATCAAGATCACGATAGAAGCCTATTTTTCACCAAAAAGACCTAGAAATATTAGCATCAACAAAAACTCCATATGGTAATGAGAAATGGTTTTTATTGAGAGATTAATATCTATCCAAAACAAAGCCAAGCCACCTCTAAAACTTGTTCTAGTCATACTCAATGCATTACTAAAACAAAACTAACCCGAAGACTCTCAATACGACTACTAGTTAATCTAGTTTCTATTAAAAATAAAAATTGAGGATTATTTCTAAGCACAACATCGTGCAACTCCCTAACTGTTCGAGTATTCCCCATTTCCTAACAGTTCTAACTTAAGCAAATCATTTCTTGTGATGGGGCTTTACCATATCCTCCACCACTTCATTACAAACCTTCTTATCAGTACCTTCCCTACTAGGATACAAATCAATATTACAAACAAAGTCATCAAACTTTCTTTTATCATAAGAACATGATACATGATCCGGTAGTTTTGGGCCATCACTATCACAGTGCTGCCTCTTTCAATGTCTCAATTAAACATCTTTTTTCACACTTTCAACCACCGCAGCATCCACTGTTGTGTCCTTTACTAACCCATTAGGCCACCACTGATTAAGCCTTTTGCTAATCCATGCCTACCACTACCACTCAAGTCATTTGCTAAACCATTATGGCCCCCACTGCTTGATTTCTTTGCTAACCCATTGTGACTACCATTGTCAGAGTCGCATTGATCTCGAGATGTGAGACTTGCTATCCAAAATGATACCACCACATGCCAAACCTGAAATGGTCCTTACCTTATTGTTCAAATTCGAACTACCACCTTCCACTGGTAACTTTCTTTTTCCCTCACTAGTATAAGACATAATCTTTGCATGGCCACACAAATAAATTTGGTCAGCATTAGACCCACGATTTATGGAATCATAATCAGTATCAAGTGCCTTCCATTTTTGGAGAGAATCGTTAAAAACACCCCTATTAAAAAAACAACGGACCATTGTTGCCATAAATCCCTTCCACACCAGTTAACTGATTGAAAGATTTATCATCAATAGCAATTAAACGCTCATTAATGCACAAATTTTCTTTCCTAATTTGGCCCTTTTGCTAACCCTAATTCCATCCATGGTGGGCTGTTGATCACTGTCCGCCGCATTACTAGACAAAGAAGGTCGTCTCCTCCTATCCTCACCAGAAATCACTTGAAACCAAGATCCATATTGGAGAGGAACCTTCTTGCCCATTCGCTGCAGCTCCTTGCTCAAAGTACAATCCTTAACAATATTGTCAATAATACCACAATGGTAATAGAAGTAGGGAAACCTCTCGTACTTGAAATATACCCACGTTTTTTGTGCATCCACAAAAGCCACTAGAACTCCACACATTAGTGGTTTGGTAATATTCACTTGGACATAAACCCTAATATATGGACTCTACTTAATACGACCACCATTGACATCAACTTTCTCTAACTTACCAATTGCACCACCAATAGATCCAGCCGCATTTCTTAGCATATATCCAAATAGAGGCACATCCTACAATTGGACCCAGAAATATCGAGAGAACAAACTTTATTCTCAACAAATTCACGAAAGACCACTAAATTCTCGTCGTAGAGCCAAAGAGCTCCATCTAAAACTTTGTTCTTGTCCATCGAGTCTTGAAACTCGAAGACGAACATATGATCTTCGATCTCACAGATATTTGCACCATTTTTAATATGCCATAGTGAGGACATAGTCCATTTCATGGTTTCTTTGCTAATGGAGGTTTGGCAAAGAACCTTACTAGTCAAATAGGATTGGCCACGAGATATAGATTGATACACTGTATCTTTTTCAATCTTGATGCTTTTGCTTTCGAAACTTGTACGAGGGAAAGAAGATGATGAAGCCATGTCAAGAATTTGTTGAACTTGAGTGATAATATATCCTGCCTTTCAAATGAACACTTTTAAGGAAACAAAACACAAGTAATAAAACAATAAGGAAAACACAAACCTAATGTACTGCAAATAAGGCCAACAAGCCTACTAAATTGATAAACCCAACCCTAGCTGTAGAGAAACAAAACCCTAGCCGCCATGTCTAGATGGGACTCTAAAACCCTGGCAAAACCATCTGTCTACATATATATGCACATATATTTATATATATAAATATATCTATACACATTATTTATATATATAATCGAATTTTAAAATCTATGCACATTAAATCTATTACATATTATAACATTAATTACGTTATGAAATTCAGAAATATTTTTCTTAAAAGAAAGTTAATAAAAATAATTAAAGGTGTTAATGCTTTTTAAGTATTGCAGTTAGGGCAACAGCTAACATTTATCATGTATACAGACGGGTAAGCAAAAGGTTCAAAATGTTCAGACCTGCTCAAGCCTATACGTTCTAGAATAAGTCTGATTCTGATTAGTTACCATCTGCAAGAGCGAGAGAAGCAAAGAGATATGACCCATTTATATTTCGCCACGTTATACAGTTTTAGCATGAGTAATAAGCTCGTCTCATTTTATTAGACCCCAAAAGCCTTACATGTTTTGACAGTTTGAGCCCCGTTGCTTAAGATTTGGACTCTCAAGCCAGCGCCCACCGTCTTCGGAGAAAGAAAGAGAGAAGACTAGAAATAAAACTAGAAACTAGCTAATTTTTCCGGAGAAACTGACAAAAAGTAGAAAGGACTGTTTGAACAAGAGACTTGAAAAAGGAGAACTTATGATGGAGGATGATCACAGTAACGGCGGTGCCTTGGAAACTGGAAAGGCAGATAGATCGGTATGGTTGATGAAGTGTCCGGTTGTGGTGGCAAAGTCATGGCAGAGCCAATCTTCTTCTTCTTCTTCTTCTTCTTCAGATTCTCACTCTGTCGCCAAGGTCGTTCTCTCCCTCGATCCTCTACGTCCCGACTCCTCTCCCGAGGTACTCAAATTCAACTTCATTTTTCGCAATTAGTAATTTGATTAAATTAACTCGGCGTTTTTGCAAACGAGGTGGCTAGTTAGGGTAATTATATCGATTCATGTGCTTAACGTAAGTTTTGGTTTGAGTCCACGCTTGGAAAACCTAGATCATTGACGATGTTAAGTAAATAATTCGTTTATATTTAACCGAGTAACATATATTTGCAATTTCAACACATGTTTATGGTCATATTTACATGTAAAGAGCTTAGGTCGGTGAGAGTCAACACATGATCTGATATAGGCTTGCTTTATCCCCTTAGTGCTTACTGTTGGGAATTAAGCACCACGAAATAATATGCAAAAACAAAGCGAAGTGTTGATGCACAAATCTGCACGGACTAGTGCATGTAGATCTGCCTCCACACGAGCAAGCAAGAAGAAAACCTAAAAGTGTTGCCTGAGTTTGAACTCCGAGGAAACTCTCCAATGCCTAAGTCAGAGACTTTAGAGACTTCAGACAGAGAATATAATGATAGAAAATTAGGGTTTTTTATGAGAGCCGAGAGATACATGTATCTTGAGTTTGACCTTCTTTATATAGGGGTTAGGGTTTTAATCCTTGTTGGAGTAGGAATACTTATCAATCAAGTCATCAAAGTGGTTTTCTATTCAGACACAATTAAATCTCCTAGTTTTATTAGGGTTTAGGAATTCAAATCTACCTCTGTATCTTGGAGATGGACGTTTACCTTTCTACCACTGGGCAAGCTCTTTCCTTCTTTTTTTTGGGGATGTTGGCCCTACTAAGCTGGGGCCTAGCGCAGGCCTAGGAGCACCGTCTGGCCAAATCAATGTAATTGTTTTCCTTCGGGGAGGTTAGCTCGACCGAGCTAAGGCTCATTATTCCTTATTTTTGTCCCTTTCTTTTGAGATGGGTGTGCTGACCTTTTGTAGTCTGTGGGGTAGGCTCAACATTTCAAGCTGTGATGAGGCTCAACACTTCAAGCTAAGGTGAAGCTTAGCTCTTCTAGCTCGAGGTTAACTCTTTCAAGTTGAGGTGAGGCTTAACACTCCAAGCCAAGTTGAAGTTTAGCTCTTCAAGCTGAGGTGAATTTTAGCTCTTCAAGTTGAGGTTAAGCTTAGCTCTTTCACGCTTAGGTAACTTGGAATTCTTCGTTAGGACTTTGGCTTTAGATTGTCGGGGTTAGTGTGTAGCTTGGTCCATATAGCTTAGGTCTAGGCTTGGGCCGTGCTTGGAGTTTGATTGTCCGCTAACATTCAATTAGCTTCCATATCCTCTTTCTCTTCATGCTTTGTGGTAGTTTTCAATAGACTTTTACTTGGCCTTAAGTCATGTTAACCCTTTGGGTTTCTTTGATGGATGGATGGACTTCTCATGGGCCATCCTTTCCTTCGAGTTCTTTTCTAATGCATAGGATTTTTGTTGAGTGTTTAAGAGGTTCTTGAGCTCTGGCCTAGCTTGGCTTTCTTAGCTTGTGACTTAGAATTTTGCTCTTAAGATTTGGAGGGGCTCAGAATTTGTGGATTCAGATGATATTTTTGATATGGAGGAGGTCTTGGGTGTGGATTGTTGATCGAGTTTTAGAGTAGAATCACTCTTCTCTGTTTGCTTTGATTGCCTTTTTTCGGGCTTTGGTCATAGTTTTTTTAAGGTTTTATTTGGACTAAGGACTTTTCTCCTTTAATGAGTGGTAAGATGGGTTTTTATGTTGAATTCTTTACTTGCGAGTGTTTTTTCTTGTCTTGGTGTAGTGTGATAAACTTGGGCTTGTCGTTTTTGATTTTTTCCCGAGGAGATTTTGTTGTTTAGGCGAGTGTTTTCAGAGATGAATACATTGGGCAAGACGTATTGCTTCAGTTGGGCAAGACGTATTGCTCCAGTTGGGCAAGACGTATTGCTCCAGTGAGGCAAGAAGTAAGCTCCGAGACGTTGCGGCGTAAGCTTTTGGTGATGTTGGGGCATTTCAAATGAAAAATAATAATTAATTAATTAAAATGATAAATATAATATAAAAAATAAAAATAAAAATAAATTAATTATCAACAAATTTTTATACTTTAAGAAGGATAAAGGGGTAAACAACAACTAAAGAGTAAAGACCACTAAATAAACAAAGACCACTTCATTAACAAGTTGCATCGAAGCGCACCAAGCCTAGCTCTGAATCTATGATTCCTTCTTAAGTTCTTATGGAGCTGCTGCCTTCAAATTCGAAATGTCCTCAAATCTGAAAGCCATTTTCAAATCAGAACAAATAAACAAACATTGTGATCTAGTGATGACGATAGTGGGCAAGGTTTTACGTCCGAATATAGTTTAGGTCATCGATCAACCATCGTCGGGGTTCACCGAAGCTGCATTTTCATGTTGTGGATGATAGCACGTGGATCGGAAAGTCATTGAATGGTTGCTTAAAATATCCTCTTGCAAAGGTAAAGCAATAATCCTTTTTATTTTTCCCCTTTCCCTCCCTCTATTTCTTTGTTGTATGTTCCGGTGAAGTTTTTTTTTTTATTGGATTGTGAAAAAGATTGGATTTTGGGGTGTATACAGTGTAGGGTTGTGCAATATCTTGGGTTAGATGGAGGGAAGAGATGAGAGAAATTCATGAACACAATTTTTTTTTAAAAAATAACTTGAATAAAAGAAATTTACAACCTTGAAAAATAGTCCACTGACATGTACGCCTTGGTTGCTTGGGTGCAAAATACGTACGCGGTATTGGGTGTACTCCCTAGCTCAAAAAACGTACGCCCAACCATAGATTTTACGCCCAGAGGCATTTTTCATTTGCCTTGTCTCTGGGTCCGCCAAGAAAAGGCCTCTTAAAACATTGGTTTAGGCTAAGGCCATTGGCTGCCTTTGTGAACCACTAGTGGCTATCCGTGATTTTTATGTGGGCCCTTTGGGTTTGTAGCTTTTGGATGCATATAATGTTTGAGTAGGCTGGTGAGAGAGCCAAAGGAGTAGGACCAGCTGCCCTTTGAGTTGGCTCATGGCTTGCCTCTCCTTACGCTTTGTGTGTGTCTGGGTCTAACATCCGAGTGATTAGTTCAAAATTGACTAGCCCTGATCTAGATTTTTCTCTAGATTAGATGGAGATTTTGTGGAGTATGCCCAAGTGGGCGCTTCTGTGCTTAGGAGATTCTAGGTCTTTGGAATGGTTCTGCCTTCTTAATGGCTTTAATTGCTTCTCGAGGGTTTTTGTTGGCCTGAGGTGTTCCTCATATTTCGTTCTCAGCTTTCTTGATGGTTATGAAGTAGTATGCCTGACTTGAGTTATCCTTAGTAGTTGAGAGGATCTGAGTTTTTCTCTTGATTTAATTGGTATCTTTTCATGAGCGACTAAGATTCAGGCTTTGGCCATTAGAGCTAATTTTGTCGAGGTCAAGGTTTTTCTTGCAAACCCTTTGCTTTATTTTGGTTGAGTTAGCTTAACATTTTTTTAATAACACCATTAGTCATGGTGGGGGGTTTGGCATACCCCTACATGATTATTTCAAAATAAAATAAATGGTACAATGATTGTGGGGCGGTTAAACCAAGATCATTCATAAGCAAAAATAATGGAATAGAAAATAATAGGCTAAGCCTTACAAATAAAAGATGCCTAAGCCAGAACCAAGGAAAACCTACAGATCAAGGAGGTCTGTTATGCATAGTTTTGTCCCAAGCTAGGAAGCAAGCCCTAGCTATATCTTTTGGAGAAGAACCTAAAGAAGTACTCCTTCTGTCCCATAATTTTTGCCACATTTACTATTTAGTCGATCAAATGAATAATTTTTTTTTTCTATTATTAAATCATTAAGATTTTTTTTTTCATATATACATAAATAGAGTTTAAAAGTTTTTTTTATATTTTTAAAATAATATATATGTAAAATAATTAAAGTCAAAACTTAAGTAAAAAAAAAGTGATAAGTGACTAAATTATGGGACAGATGGAGTAAAGATTTTGTTGCTTGAAAGAGAATGCGCCAAAGCAGCTAATAAATCCGCAAGAGTAAGACAATCCTTGATGACAGAATGAATTTTCCACAGCCAACTGAGAGAGGAAAAGCAATCAGTGAGAGCTTTTGAATCACACTCCACCAGGTTAATGATGAGATTTCTTTCTTTACAAAGCTTGAGACCTGTGAGAAGACTAGAGTTGAACGTTCTTCTTTTAGCCCCCAGCTTGGATTTCTTTAGGGGTTGTTTTGGCAATTCTGTTTACCTATGCTTGAGCTTGGGTCATAGCTTGATAGTCTCAGAATTCAACATTCCGAAGATTCCGTTGGGTTGAGTGGATTTGAATGCTCATAACGTCAATATTTAGACAAATAATAAAAGAACTTTGAAATGAAAAAGGCGTAAAGGTATGTAGTTTTAAATGGAACCTAGCAGCTCAAACTTCAGATTCATCTGAGCTATTGTCCATACTAGCTTTAGACATCACAGACTCAGGAGTCTTATCCAAGTTAAGGCATAGGTTGGTCCTTTAACTCGGACTAGAGGTTTGGTTGAGCTGGTATCTATTCCGGCTTAGTATGCTTATCTTCTTCTAGCCCCCCAGTTTGATCTCTTGGGAGGTGTTTATCCTCCCGCCTTGGGTAGCTTTCAAGGTACTTAGAATTCATCTCTTTGGGTGCGAGTTGCGTGACCTTTTATATGTCGTCGCCAACGAAGGTGAATAGGTGATGGCTTCTTCAGTTTGAAATCTTTTGTTAGGTTTGTTAGGTTATTATGTTGATGGTTTCGGCCGAAGACTTGCTTATGTCGCTTCCTTTCAAAGGCATGCCCAGGGTGCTTTTCTTTTTTTTCTTGGACGAAGCAGTTGGGCAGAGCTTTGGTATCGTCATTGAGTTGTCTTCAATCTTTTAAAGTTGCGGTCATGGTAGGTCCTTCACCACTTGGACCTCTTGCTTTCACTGGACATACCTTATGTATTGGATTTTGATTGGTTTTTCAAGAGGAGCATGTCACTCAAGATTTTGGGAAGAGTTGTCATTTTGCCTTGGGTTTTTGTTCTTCGGGCACAACCTCTTCCTTTGATGTTCTTTTGTGGTTCCCTCTCTTAGGCTGCTCGTCTTCTAGCTCACTTTGAGTTATCATGTTCTTCTTGCTAGTACACCACTTATGTTCGAATGAGGAACTTAGCAAGGCTGTGTGGTGGAGTTAAGGTGAATCTTGGGTTTTTTTGGGACTTTCTTTGTGAGTGTAGCGAACGAGATGGTAGGGTCTAAGTCTCATGTTTGGCGTTCTAGAATAGCTGAGGAATACTCATAAGCTTTCTTTGCTTTGCTTTAAGTTGAGCAAGCTTGCCAATGTCTTCTGAGTTTTATGGCTATGATTCGAGACATTAGCGAACACTTGCATTGCAACTGAAGTTGATTTTCTTGTTGACAACATAATGCAGACATAGTTAGAGTTTGTCTAATTCCTATACTTGAATTGTTTCAGTTTTTTGTCCATGAAGTTTCCATTTCAAAAAATCTGATTAAATTTCTTTACATCTGTTGTTAAAATTTGTCATGGAAACTAATCTAACTTGGGGAAGGAACTTACTGCATTTTTTCTACTAGGATGTATTCTCTTTGTATATCATCATTTCCATGTTTTTAACGTGTTTGTGAAATGTTAATCAGTTCACCATGGAGATGGCTGGTGCAGAGATTGGGAATATGCCAAAGAGTTATTCTTTGAATATGTTTAAAGACTTTGTTCCTATGTGTGTTTTTTCTGAGGCAAATCAAGGTGAGGTTCTGGTTCGTACTTCCTACATATTCAATTTCTTGTCTTGTTTTGTGGAGTTTCTTAATTGGTTTTGCTAACTTGATCGCTAAAGAAGTTCTTATTTTCCCATGGTTGATAACTGAATGATTTGCTTAGTTTTCTAGTCATGTAGTCACTATATTGTACTAACTAATTTATATTGTTACTGTGGGATAGAATGATTAGCTTGTTTTCACTTTTCCAATGACCATGGATTTGAATAAATTGCATGTTTGATGTTTCGTGGAAATTAGTTTCAATGAATAGTTGGGTGCATCTCTAAATCCAACACAGAATATCATAAAATTTAAGCCGAAGATCTCTGATGGTTGAATCAAATGACTAGGTGGTAATGTGGTGACCTTTAACAGGAAGGGTTGACTTCAAATGCAGACTCTTACACTGAATAATTTCCTCATATAACAGCTTAGAATAGTTTGGAGAGAAATATTTTGTTAACCCTTACGTTCAGAAAACATGTTACAAACATTGTGAGATATGGATTCAATGTTGTGCTGTTCTTTTGTGTGAGTGGGATTATTGAAATAGTTTGTTAGGAGTATTAGGGTTAAGAGTGTTTAAGGGTATTTATGTATTTTCTTGTTATTATGTTTTGTGTGTATATGACCACTAACCTTAGGGTTAGTAGGCTATTCACTCTTATAAACTTCAACATGGTATTAGAGCGGTTGATCCTATTTTGAGAGCCGTCTAAGTGCTTCCAAAGTTTCAACGGGCGGCCTAATGCTGCTCGTCCTACTATATCCCTCTTTCTTATTTTCTTTTCTTTAATCTATCCTATTTAGGTTTTGCCCTACTCGTATCTGAGAAAAAAAAAAAAAAAAACCATGAACAGTATCGTGTGAACAGTGCGCGCTACAGGCTATAAACAGTACCACGGGCCGTTTTCTGAACCTGGATCTGGTCTTTCCAACCCTGATGTAGTTTGTGTAATTAAAAAAGACTCGTTTCATGGATCTAGCCCATGTGAAGCAGTCCATTCCAATCAAAGTCAAGTCAAAGTCAAAGTCAAGACAAAGTTAAAGTCTTGTTGATTTAGAGTCCTCGAATCTTATCCATGGATCTTGTTGATCCAGTGTTGTTAAGTCATTTTGACCTAAGTGTCATGGGTCTTGTTGACCCGATGTTGTTCATATGGGTTTGTTGTATTTGTAACAAATTGAATGGTGTACTTGTAACAAGTTGACGCATGTATATGCTCAAACTTGAGGGGTAGTGTAATTGAAGTCACATTTTTTATTTTGAATGATGCTGTGACTTCTGCCTTCTATTTGTTTGCATTTGATTGTAATTTCATTATGTTGTAGAACTATGTAGCACTTTAATTTTTGAAGTCATTTATAGGTAATGTAGCAATGGAAGGGAAGGTGGAACATAAATTTGACATGAAGCCCCATAATGAAAACATTGAGGAGTACGGAAGATTGTGCCGTGAAAGGACAAATAAGTCCATGATTAAGAATAGACAAATACAGGTAGGGGCATTGAGTGCTCACTTGATTTGGATGTGAATTCTGTTTTTTGTCATTTTGATGGCAGATTTGTTATGTATAATTGTTTGATATGTATCAAAGGTTATTGATAATGACCGTGGAGTGCATATGAGGCCCATGCCTGGAATGCTTGGCTTGATTTCGTCCAATTCCAAGGTAATGAATGATATTGTTTCTCTTTACTGTACAAAGTGTTGTTAAAAGCTAAAAAATGATATTCTTTATCTTCAATCAATGTACACACTATTATTAGAAAGCTAAAAGGTCTGCTCTTTTTGCCTCCTATGATGGTTTCATTTGCAAACTCTGTCCTGCACTGGACATTCAAGTTGCTGTTATATAAGCCTTGCACTTGATGGTGGAACTTGCTTGTTTTTCAGGCTATCATGCTTAGCTCTATAAAAGGCTTGTTTTGTTCTGATTTATGCAATTATTAATGGTTTCCTTGGGGTAAATTGTTAATCTGTGCTCTCTGGAGAAGGATCTTTTTTTTCAAAGAAATATATTAGCCATGGCTATCCATAAATACGAAGAAGAAATCCCCACTATTTACTTTCTATTATCTATGAGCAGGACAAGAAGAAAACAGCTCCAGTTAAGCAATCAGACATGAAGAGAACAAGAAGAGATCGTGGTGAATTGGAGGATATAATGTTCAAGCTATTTGAAAGACAACCGAATTGGGCTTTGAAACAGCTTGTCCAAGAGACTGATCAACCTGCAGTAAGTTCTCTTCCTCCTTTTTCTTATTCTTCTGACCTTATATGCATCGTGGTTTGTTAATTGTCTTCTCTAATGCTAAAACTGAAAATTCACTACTGTGCAATAAAAATATTAAGATCACTTGATTGAACTTGATAGAATTTGTAATTTCAGAATCTCTTGATTACGTTATTACGTATTACTTACGCACAAATTGAATAGCTAAAAAATTATTACACATTACCTATACAGGATATTTAACTGTAAAAAAAATTACATGTTTTCTTTCTTTGCAGCAATTCTTGAAAGAGATACTGAATGAGCTCTGCGTGTACAATAAGAGGGGAACCAACCAAGGAACTTATGAGCTTAAGCCAGAATATAAGAAGTCTGTTGAGGATACAGTTGCAGAATGAGTCATATACATCTTTGATTGAATGATTAAGTACTGTTTTGTCTTTCTTTTTTTGTTTTGCTTTGGTCAAATGTAAGGAAGCAAGCAAGAAATGGGCCCTTAAGACGGGCAACAGGGACATCATCAGCAAAAATAACTGCGAGTGAAGCAAAGAGGAAAGAGAAAAAAAGAGGCCCGATCTTTGTTAATTAGGGGATAAAAACATATATTAGAGGGACATTCTATTTGGAAAGTTGCTTAATAAAAGTGATGGGGAGCCATAGTTTGGGGATTTTGATTTATTTTCTATTATGTTATTTGGGTTTTGATTTATTTTTTATTATGTTTGAGATTTTATTAATTAATAGTTTTTTAGTGTGCTTGGGAGTGGTGTTTATATAAGCCACGTTTGGTAATGGGCTTAAACTCACTTAAAGCAACTACTTTTAGGCAAAAGTGGTTACTTTAAGTGGCTTTAAGCTAAGTACTAAACATTCCCTATGTAGAGTAAATTTTTTTTTAAGATTGGATTATGAAATTTTGACTTAATTATCTCTCTGCTTTCTCCTTGTATTGCATCTTCTCCCTTGGTTCTATCTTTTCTTTTATCCATTCAATTTGTTCTTCTATTATTCTCTCTTTTATCTCGTTTTTTCTCAACATATCCATTCTTTTGATTTTTGTTTTGCATCAAAGCGGTATCAAAGTTAAAAGGTTATGCATCCTTATCCTTTAAATGACACAATATCCACCGGTTAAAAAGCACTATCACATCAGATCGTGTACAATAGCAGTGTCTTATAGCTACTTGATTTGTCGTTGTCAGCTTCCCTAAGAATGCGACGCCACCGTTTATCGATGCGGAATCCTCAGGTGACTAAAACCCGTTAACACTCATCAGATCTGTAACTTGCTCCACAGCCAAATACTTTTAGACTTGTTTCGCGTATGTTATACCTCGATTCGACACTTCTAGCCATTGGTTGGACTAGTTGACGCCATCATTGGGATATATGTTCCTATTTTCGGCCTAACCCAGAAGCTCGACCTTGTTTGTCTCTTGCTCCGCCCCAAAAGATCGTGACCCGTTTCGGTCTTTCACGCCATAATCTAGCGCCTCTAGCCCCCGCCTGTCCTAGCTGACGTCACATTTTCGATTAGCCCTCGAAATCCCAACCTCAAACTACCCAGGATTCGATTTGCTCGGATTTGACCCAAATTGTTTAGTTCTTGATCCGCATCTGACCCAGCCTATCAACAATGCCCGAGTCGAGCCGAGTCGTCAATCGAGCCAACTATTTAAAAAGAAAAAAGAGAAACTCCATCTCTGCTACAACTGCATTTTTCCCTAGAAAGTTGTGGTTTTTCCATTTTGAAAGCGTGGTTAATATGTTATTTAGGTAAATTTTGTAAATTGTGTTCGGTCCATTATTTTATCAAAAAACACTAAATAATATCGAATTATTGTTGCCCCATCGTCTCTTATCCACCTTTTGATTTGATATGCTTTTCATTTTCTTTAGTATACCTTTTACTTACACAATGTTGCATTCACATTCATCTAAATTAAATTTTGAAGCTTTACCCGCGTGCTTTTTGGTAATTTGACATTCCATTTAGTTGGTTCAATATGCGTTATCTCAGTATTTTCTTTCATTTTCTTATATAATGGTTAATAACAACACCACCTCTTCGGAAAATTCACCTGACGTTCACACTAGGTACAATGACTTGAACAATATCAAAGGTGAGCTTGAGTCTTTTAGAGATGTCCTTAATGTCTTGTAGCAACTTCAGAAGGGCATAACTAAAATTTTGAAAGATAATGGCAAACAACATGTAGGAGAACTACTTGAGTCATTTGTTAGGCAATCGTATCATTCTCCTTATTATGTAGGGTCCGCACTAGGAATTCTTCCTAGCCCAAGCATCATAGGGGGTTCCAAATAGAGTGAGTCATGCTCACCTTCCAACAATTAGATCTTCCTTTCTGAGAGACACTGTCCCTTATGTTATTTGGGATTTGATTTATTTCCTATTATGTTTGAGATTTTATTAATTAGTAGGGTTTTCTAGTGTGCTTGGGAGTGATGGCTTTATAAGCACCTTGTTATATTGAGTTTACTTTTTTGGATTGAAATATGAAATTTGAGACTTAATTATCTCTCTGTTTCCTCCATGCATTGCTTCTTCTCCCTCGGTTCTATATTCTCTTCTACCTATTCAATATGTTCTTCTATTATTCTCCTTTATTCCATTCTTTCTCAACATATCCTTTCATTTGATTTATGTCTTGCATTAAAAAGGATTCTACTACTCATAAAAAGAAAATATGGGTTAATATTATTTTTTCGCCTTAAGCTTTACCATTGGTAACAAATTACCCCTCAACCTTTAAAATCAAACAATTTCTCTGCTCATTTTTGAAGCTATAATAAATTGCCTCATCCATCAAATTCGTTAGTTAAATCTAATAGATTTCAATCGTGTGCACATATGTGGAAAAAACATGTGGGTTATTTCATCATATTACCTTCAAATGACTGCATGCTTTTGCTATATGTGTGAAAAAATCTATTAGATTTAACTAAGAAATTGGATGAATGGGGCAATTTGTTAGAGCTCTAAAGTTGACACAAAAAATTGTTTGATTTTAAAGGTTTGGAGCATTTGTTACTGGTGATAAAACCTATTGGGCCAAAATAACAGGGAAAAAGCAAATTAATCCCCCGAGGTTTCACCGATGTGTCTATTTGACCCATAGTTTTCAATGAGTATCAATTTACCTCTGAACGTTTTGCTTCGGCCCAATTAGACCTCTAGTCTAGATCCGTGCGTTATTTGTCATCCAGTCTCATTATCCTAAGGTCTAATTGAGCTGAAACAAAACTTTTGGGGATAAATTGACACTTATTGAAAACTGAGGGTTAAATAAAAACAACAGTGAAACCTCGAGGGTAAATTTTTTCCCAAAATAGTATTAAACCTAAAAATATTCTATTGGGGTATATGGTACCATGAACTATGTTATTGCGTATCTAGCACGTTGATTAGAGTCAGATGTTGCTTGTGGTTTCAAGTTCAATAATTAATGGTTTTGAGCTCCCTTCTGTTTCATGTTTGTTATCCCATCCTGTGCCTATTAGGCATGGAGTTTAAAGGGTTATGAGTGCTGGAACTATATTTTGACTGCATTTTTCTTGGCTCGGTTGAATTTGTATCGAGCTTTCTTATTATTTTTGCATGATCGAGTGTTTGATGACAATTTATCCCTTGAGCCCTTGTGAATGTTGACTAGGTATTCTTCCATTGAGAAAATCTATGATCAGTCGTGATTGAATCCCACTCGAAAATTCTAACCATCTTGTGCATTCATTCATATGAGTGAAACGGTGAGATGCATGCATTGTCAGAATCCGTCAATTGCGAATAAACTTGACATCTAATATGCTATTGCATTGTGTCATACCAGGGCATTTAAGTCAATATATCTGAAGTGAAATTCTTGCCTGTGTATTCTAAAAATTATATTCTTTCTAAAACAATTAACCTAGGCATGATACGCTCTCAACCAATCCATTTCCAGTATCAGATCAAAGTCTATCATGTTTAGAGGTAATAAATTTACTTCAAATTCTCTATCTCTCATATGAATAACACATCCCAGATAAATCTTTTTAATCACAACTCTATTCTCTTTATCATATACAACATTACCACCTCCTTTTGCTAGCACACTCCTACCTTTACTAAATCCTCCTACTCCCATAGGTTGTTTCCCAAACCTAGGGAGTCATTCTCTATCTGAAGCGACATATCTACCAACGCAACATAATTTGTATACCTCAATTAGGAGAGTATAGAACGTATCTCAAAGCTCAAACTAACAAGAAATCTCTTACATTTCCTCTCATCAGTATTCACCAGTTCAAGCACAAATCTAGATAAGGCTACAAATCTCTCATCATATTGCATCATATTCATCATATTTTGCTTGAAATGAATAAAATCCTTCTCTTGCTGAGATATGAACATATGAGGAAAGTATTTAGCAAATAATACTTCTTTAAACTTACTTCAGGTTAAGGTTTGATCTACGTCCATACTCAACCTAGGGAAAATATCATCCCACCAATTAGAAGCCTCACCTTCTAATTGAAAAGATATAAAGGCAACCTTCTACGTATTAATCACTGGTAGTATTTCAAATAAATGCTCAATATGTTTAATCCACAACTATGCTTTGATGACTTTTCAGATTCTTTAAAGGATGGGGGTTTTAGTTTAATAAATCTAACAAAATAATATCCATGCATCTCCTGAGTAAAATCACCTTCTTCTTTTTGAACCTCATGCCTCTTAGGAATCCTCCCAAGATTTACTACCATATTTGGATCTGGGTTAACCTGCTCATCCAATCTACATTGTAGATTATTAGCTACACCCTCTACCTGGTTTAATCTATCAAGAGCTTGAGTAAGAGCTTCTCTTAACTCATTTATTTCAGCTTCAGAATTACTCATTGCACCACTAGTTCCAGGTGCACTATCAACATGTTCCATCTTAGGAACCATAGAATCCACATCAATTTCTACCTCACATCTTCTGAATAAAGGGGGTTTACCACGCCCTCTTTGTCCCACAACCCTAGCTAGGTCTATCACGTCCACGCGACATCCTTGGATCTACATCAAAATAATTTAATTTAGATTCTTTTTTACCAATTTGTTTTATGCAATCTACATACTCTTAAAACTATAGCTTTGATACCAAAATTGTAACGATTTGATAGGAGCTTAAATATTCATATTTAAGCCCCTTAATTTACATTTGTTAAGCCCTGGTTTATGTTATTTTAGTTCGTTTTACTTCATTTCTGTGTTTTACATGGTTTTTATAGGTCTATGAAGAAAAGGAAGCATTTTGGAAGCATTTGGAGCTTAAAAGGAAGAAAACTGGAAAACCTGAAGCAGATACTGTCTGGAGTGCGATCGAGCGCACCAGGAAGGGCGATCGAGCGCAGAATTGCGATCGAGCGCACTACATGTGTGACCGAGCGCATATGTACGGGCGTGAACAGTAAAGCGGCAGAACCAGTTTAGGAAATAAAGGAGTTTTATTTTTTAGGAAAGTTTAGGGTTCCTGAGGCTTCTAAGATTATTCACCCCCTATAAATACACATGTGAAACACACACAAGGAGATCATCTAATCCTTTCTTTTATCTTTCAATCTTCTTTTAGTTTTAGTTTAGTTTTAGGTCGGGAGGCCGGAGGCCAGAAGGAGACCATGGAGAGGAGTTGACGCCTCTTCTCTCGGGTTTCTTCTTTCCTTTTTATTTTATTATGTGTAACTAAATTTTTAGTAGGGCCTGGTTGAAACCCTAATTATGTTTATTCAATAATTCAGTATTGGCACCTTTGCGACATTTATGTTGTGTTGCTTAACTTGATTAATACCTGTTTTTATTTAAATTCCTCATATGTGTGTGTCTGATCAACGTATGCATGTGGTATGGATTAGTTAGTTGAATCAATTTGGATGACCGAGTCATGGGTTCAATAATAGTAACAAAAGATATCTTATCCGGATTCTTGTGTTAATCAACATGGGAAACCGGAAGTAGATATCATGCCCTAGGTCTCATGTGGTTGTCGATTTCCACAGGTCCTATGCTCTCTTAAGGAACAACTCAGTAGATACCATGTTGAATCCCTTAAGAAAGAGAAGAGTTAGAGTAGATACCATGCCTAACTCGTTGCTTAGGAAAATCAATAGCTTAAGGAGTAGATACCATGCCCTTAGGTTGACAAACATTAGGTATACATGGCATGATTAAAGCATTGGCATACTGTTATATTGTGGTAGCATAATTAGTGGTGGATATCAAGCCCCTACGCCTTTATCTTTATTATTTTATCTTTATTAAAATCAACTCTTTTATTATTTCTATCTTTTTACATTGCAAACATATTTTTAAATCGAACTTTACTAATCCCTGTGGAGATGATCTTGCATTCGCACACTATACTACACTGTTGACCTTGTGCACTTGCAAGTAAAACAAGTACGATTATTTGCTTATTTATTTAGGTAGATAAACGCACGGCAAGTTTTTGGTGCCGTTGCCGGGGATTGTGCTAAATTTCTTTTTGAAATTATTTTCGTTAGTTTTTTTTTTAATTTATTCTATTCTTTTTATTTAGTTCTATTTTATTTTTATTTTTATAAAAAAAATCAGATTTATTCCTTCTTTTCGTTTTCTGTTTTTTTTTGTTCAGGTGTGCAGAGGAGGAGTTTCTGTCCTCATTGCGATCGAGCGCAGTTCAGTGTGTGCTCGAGCGCAAAAGCTCCAGAGAGTACCCGAGCAGCAGTACTGAAACTACTGCACTGAAGCTTTTCAACTAATTCATTCGAAAGAGAAGCACCAATGACGAAAGCTAGTTATGCTTATCTAGCTGCTATGGAGAAAAAGCTGGATATGCTCATAAACACCATGACTACTCATAACATCTCACCTAGTCCACAAGGCAAACCACTCCAGGTATGTAATATATGTTCTCGTTTTGATCACACTACTAACACTTGCCCTTTATATTCATCTGCAGATCAAGAGCAAGCAAATCATGTGGGATTGAACAACTACAACATATATGCAAATACCTACAATCATGGATGATGAAACCACCCCAACTTCGCAAAGAACTCCCAACCAGCAGCCAAAAGAGTTCCGGAATCAAAGACAAATGACCTAGAGAGTCTTTTGATGTAGTTGGCAACTCACCAACAACAATTGATGACCTCACAAGATCAATTTATGGCAGAGGAAATGCAATTCCGAACTGAGATAAGAGAAACCACTGCACGGTATGAACAAGCCATTCAAAGATTGGGAGTACAAGTGGGAAAATTGGCTAAAGAGCTAAGTGAACGAAAGCAAGGTGTTGTTGAGCAAGTTTTTCATCACATTGATCCATTGGAGACCACTCTCACCCATTATTTCAAAGGATCAGATATTGAGCCAAAATCTGAAGATGTTACTGATGATATCATTGAAACTATGCACTTTCTGGAGGCCCCTCCAAAGCATCCAAGTAAGTACATCGATCCATTTGACCCTCATGGGCCTACTAATACTATTTTCCCCTTTATTGTACAGGTACCTAACTTAGAATTCAAGCAATTGCCATAGCACTTAACTTATACTTATATGGGAGAGAATAAGACACCACCTGTGCTAGTTTCTGCCAATCATAGTTTTGGGAAAAAATAAGGCTTGGTCCGGTTGAAGATGTTAAACTAAGCGCTCATGGGAGGCACCCCAGACATATCCTTTTCATTTTAGTACTTTTCTTTTAGTTATAGTTATATTTACATGTCTAGTTTGCATATTTTGTTTTCCAGCACAACGTTTATTTTTCTTTGTCAGGTACTCAGTGCGTGCATCCAATTCAAGTTTGGGGGCGTGGACAAGCAAGCAAGCAACCGAGTCCTCCTTCTCCCAGGTCAGATCTTTCCATGCACACACACATTGGGGATAATATGTATTTTAAGTTTGGAGGTAGTGAGAGATACTAGATACTATCACACACGCACTTGAAACATATGCACACACTAAGTCCCAGTTTTTTTTTAGGAAGATAAATGCATGTTCTTTTGGTAAAATATATATATTGGTTGATTTAAAAATTTGATAACACTTCATTAGTAAGCTTAAAAGCTAGAACACATAGTCTTGCAATAAGAATTTTACAAAGTTTAGTTACCTACCTCAAGGCACCTAAGAATTCACGAGTTTGATCCAAATTTGCACGAGCACATTTAACACACATTTGTGTGGGGTATGACATATAATTTTTTTGTATATGTTTCCATAATCTAACTGTAATCGGATAACTTGTTGAAAAGAACATTTGGGCATAAGAAAAAATAAAAAAAAATAAAGAAAAATGTTCATCATGCAAAAAGTGATCAAAAAGCTTTCCACTGAGTAATTGGGCCTCTTGCCTCAGTAAGCATTGAGTGTTCACGTCAAAAGGTGGGAAGTAAGCCTTTAATGATCATAATAACAAATTTCCACTGAGTAACTGGTCCTCTTGCCTCAGTAAGCATTGAGTGTTCATGTCAAATGGTGGGAATTTAATTTAGAAGCATTAAAACCTGTTAGTTCCTTAGCATTTTTTATTCCAGTTAGTAAGTCCTTAGGGATGTCTTTATACCTAATGCCCTAAAACTATATGGTTAGGGAGAACACTCGTTAAAAGGGTCAAATAGAAAGCTCGATGGAACTCAACATGGCAAAGATCGCATGATGAAAGAAAAAGAAAGAAGAAGCAAATATTATGCCATTTTTGTTCTTTTTGATAAGGAATTTGATAAAAGTTTGGGCATCGAAACCCTATACACTAAAATTATGTGGAAGCCCCATCTTATATGTGCTAACTTATCACACACAAATCAAACTTGTGATGCCTTAAGCCAACCTTAGGTAAATAACATGAACTTTTGAAAATCCTTTTTCAACACAAAAATGTGAATTTTTTATAAGCTTACTCATGAACAATTATCATAGTTTTATGTGCAACCCAAATATTTGAGTATCATGAAAATGAATTTATCTTTAATTTCGTTCTTCATTTAGTTTTTAGTTTTGTATTGCTAAGGGACTAGCAATATGTAAGTTTGGGGGTGTGATAGGAGCTTAAATATTCATATTTAAGCCCCTTAATTTACATTTGTTAAGCCTTGATTTATGTTATTTTAGTTCATTTTAATTCATTTCTGTGTTTCACATTGTTTTTATAGGTCAATGAAGAAAATGAAGCATTTTGGAAGCTTTTGGAGCTTAAAAGGAAGAAAACTGGAAAACCTGGAGCAGATATTGTCTGGAGTGCGATCGAGCGCACCAGGAAGGGCAATCGAGAGTAGAATTGCGATCAAGTGCACTACATATGTGATCGAGCGCACATGTATGGGCGTGAACAGTAAAGCGGCAGAACCAGTTTTGGAAATAAAAGAGTTTTATGTTTTAGGAAAGTTTAGGGTTCCTGAGCCTTCTAGGATTATTCACCCCCTATAAATACACCTGTAAAACACTCACAAAGAGATCATCTAATCCTTTCTTTTATCTTTCAATCTTCTTTTAGTTTTAGTTTAGTTTTAGGTCGGGAGGCCAGAGGCCAGAAGGAGACCGTGGAGATGAATTGACGACTCTTCTCTCGGGTTTCTTCTTTCTTTTTTATTTTATTATGTGTAACTAAATTCTTAGTAGGGCTTGGTTGAAACCCTAATTATGTTTATTCAATAATTCAGTATTGGCACCTTTGCGACATTTATGTTGTGTTGCTTAACTTGATTAATACATATTTTTATTTTAATTCCTTATATGTGTGTGTCTGATCAACGTATGTATGTGGTATGGATTAGTTAGTTGAATCAATTTGGATGACCGAGTCCTGGGTTTAACAATAGTAATAAAAGATATCTTATCCGGATTCTTGGGTTAATCAACATGGGAAACTGGGAGTAGATACCATGCCCTAGGTCTCATGTGGTTGTCGATTTCCATATGTCCTATGCTCTTTTAAAGAACAACTCAGTAGATACCATGCTGAATCCCTTAAGAAAGAGAAGAGTTAGAGTAGATACCATGCCTAACTTGTTGCTTAGGGAAATCAATAGCTTAAGGAGTAGATACCATGCCCTTAGGTTGACAAACATTAGGTATACATGACATGATTAAAGTATTGGTATACTATTATATTGTGGTAGCATAATTAGTGGTGGATATCAAGCCCCTACGCCTTTATCTTTATTATTTTATATTTATCAAAATTAACTCTTTTATTATTTCTATCTTTTTACATTGCGAACATATTTCTAAATCGAACTTTACCAATCCCTGTGGAGATGATCTTGCATTCACACACTATACTACACTGTTGACCTTGTGCACTTGCAAATAAAGCAAGTACGATTATTTGCTTATTTATTTAGGTAGATAAACGCACGACATGACCCATCCTAGGTGAGCTCTACTTGAGATAGTATCGTCACTTTTACGCACGAAGCAAGACTTATATTCAATAACTATTGCATTTATAACTTGAAAATAATTACAAACTTTCACCTCAACTCTTTGACAGAGGAGATAAAAAATTTAATTACAATAATTTACACTAATGCATGTACATGTACAAGACTTCTTACAAATTTACAACTATTTATTTTTCCTTTCTTCTTTTTTCTTTATTGTCTTTTTTTTTTCTTGTCTAAGGATGCCATCCTCGAGGACTTACCTAGATACTTACTCTGATCTTATATCAAAGAATCTACTAAGTTCCTACCACGACCTAAAATTTATTTAAATATTGGGGAATGAGCTTAACAAGCTCAATGGATTTCAATTTACTAGAATGACTCGATTTGTATACTTCTAATCATATTTTAATCACAATTTATATATAAAATTAAATATAATTTTATTCATTCAATTGTTTTCATCTGATATCATTTTCATATATTTCAATAATCATATAGATATCATAACATATATCAATTTTATCATTTTCTCATCACAACTATCTCATAATGATATTCATAATTATATCATCATAAATTTCATAATCATTTTGATATATCACATCTCAATAAGTATAATTAAATAAATGAATGAAAAATCTTCACTTTTTCCATCCACATTTCGTCATTTCACGTCTCGTCATAATTATTTCTTTACTTTTCACATCTCATCCATACTATCACAAGTATGGGTAATTTCATCCATTTCTAGGTATCCATACCAGTCTCTGGTATAACTATCGATGACATCTTCCCACATGTCGACATGTTTCATCCAGACCTGCCATGATTCTGGCCTTCCCCTATATCACACACTGCATCTCTCTAGTGACCCGATAATGCATATGATCAAACACATATAAGCAAACATAGCATATCATACCGTCGTATTAATCAAATGATTTTCTTTTCATAAAATCTCATTTTTATCGTATGAATTTTACTTATCCTTCCAAAGATACAATTTCATCAACTTATCTTATATTCATATTTTCAGTCATTTCATGAATCATACTTCTACATATATCATGTATTTCATCAAATCAAATATATTCAATAAATTTTCTCATAACATTAATTGTTTCAAATTTTATTCATATATTTAGTTAATCTCGCTTACTAACAATAAACTGAACTCACCATGTAACACTAACGTTATCCGTATATCACTTTATTGCCTTTGACACTCCTCTCAATAATACCACTAGATTTCTCACGACCACCTAACTAAAATATTCTTATCAATTTCGCTATCTTATAATTCAATTCATACCATGTGTTGTAGGAGTGAGCATTATTTGGTTATAACCAAAAAACCGAATTGAACCGAATAAAGAAACCCTTTTTTAACAATTCGGTTATTTTGGTTTTTCGGTTTCAGATTCGGTTTTGAGGATTTTTAAAATCGGTTAACCCAAAAAACGAAATTTTATATATTTAATAAATAGCTATTATATTAATTATCTAAATATACAAGTATGAGAAGAAAACCTAAATGACTCTTCAAGACTCTCAGAGACACAAACGGCGCCGGCCACCAGTCTTCTTCCTCGCCAGTCGCCACCGATCTTCTTCTTCGCCAGTCACCACCGATCTTCTTCCTCGGTTAGTGAAACTTTACCATAAGTTTCAAGTAAGTATGGGTTCGATTTCGAAGTTTGATTTCTTTTTTGTTCTTCTTAGTTCTTAGGTTACGTTGGTTTAGGGTTCAAATTAACGTAATTTCATTTTATTTTGCAGGTACAATTTTTATTTTCTTTGGATTTTGGATCAGGTTTGATTAATTTTTTTTTTTTTGTGGATTTCGGCATTTCGTGCTACTTCGATTCAAGGTCAGTTGTGGTTACTGGTTAGAATAGATTTATAGTTTGTTTGGTTTCTGGAAAAACAAAGAAGAAATAATGAATTTTTCACCCACGTAGACCACTTCAAACTTATGTTTAATTTTACAGGTGATATTTTTAATTAATTTTCTTTTTCGTTCAATTTAATCAAATTTTGATACGTACGTTACTGTTGATATTTTAAGAATATGCAAATGTATGAAACACATACGAAAATTCTGTTGTTGATTTGTCTCTGACGGTTCCAAGTCTCTCGTTTTTTATTTGGTTTTTATTATAATTCTACTTTAATGGTGTAATGTATTGGAAACGAGGACCAAATACAGGTTTTGGGTTACCCTTTTGTTGCTAAATTCATATCATTAACCAAATCACCGCAATATATATGTTCTGGTTTTTGGATACTCTCTCTCCCTCCCTCTCTCTCTGATTGTATCAGTTACTGTTTTAATTTCCAAGGATAAATATTAAATAAAAAGACTTAAAAAACAAAAAAAAAATCTTGCTTGTTGTTTAAACTTTAATACCAGATATCATAATCATATGTGGTTGCTGGTTAAGCATATCTAGGCATGCTAGCTTTACATGTATTTCGAGTCAACCATATTTCTTATTCCTTTTCTTTAGGTTGATGTAAAAACCAAATTTGCATTCAGAAATTGCTGTTACATTGTGTAATGCAACACTGTGCTAGTGTGGTGGACATAACAAGTGATGGTTTATCCCTTTTTTTCTTTGCTTGTTTAATTATATTGGAGTTCTCTTTATACTATATGTATATATGGTACTAAGAATACAAAGTGACTTTTTTTATTTCAAATGTAGCAAGAAGAAGAAACAAGTCTGCCAATTCTTGACATGGACCCTCCGGGGTTTGAAGCTAAATCAGCTAATGCAACTGCTAGTACAAGAGTGAAAAAATGTAAGCAGTGAAGTGGAAGAAGAAATATGAATGCCTCCCCTAGGCTGCCTTCTAAGCCTAAGCCTCCTAGAAAGCCGATGAAGCCAAGGTCTGAAGTATGGCATCACTTTGTCAAAACAAAGGAAGAAGAAGGCAATGTAAAAGGTAAATGTATTTACTATAATATATTGATTGCTGCTAATTCTGTAGCCAATGGAACCTCCGCACTCAGGGCTCACATGAATGGATGTGTAAAATTCCCTCATAACATAGATCTTAGTCAATCATAACTTATGGTACAATCATCCATTGAAGGGAGTATTGAGGAGAGTATTGGCACTTGGAAATTTGATCAAGAGGCTATTAGAAAGGCTTTAGTATTTATGATTGTTGTTGATGAGTTGCCATTCAAATTTGTTGATGAGTAAGGGTTTAGGCATTTGATGCGTATTGCATGTCCTAGGTTTCATATACCGTCTAGATGGATGATTTGTAGGGATGTTTATCAACTTTACGTAGATGAGATGTTGAATTTAAGCATTCTTTGAAAATATCATCTCAAAGAGTTTGCTTACCACTGACACTTGTCCTTCATTGCAAAGAATCAACTTCATGGTTCTTATTGTCCACTTTATAGATAATGATTGTAAATTTAATAAAAAGATCATAAATTTTTGTCCAATTACAAGTTATAGAGGTGAGGTCATTGGCAAAGCAATAGAGAAATGCTTGCTTGATTGGGGGATTGATAAGGTATTTACTGGTACGATTGATAATGCATCCTCAAATGACAAAGTAACGGAATACTTGAGGAAGAGATTAGATTGTTGGATAACTAGTATTGTAAATGGAAATATCTTCTTATGAGGTGTATTGCCCATATTATCAATCTAGTTGTGACTGATGGAATGACGAAAAAGTGTGATTCAGTTGCTCGAGTTAGGGGGTAGTGAGATGTATGAGGCAATCTCCAGCTAGGTTGCAACAATTTAAAAAGTGTGTTGAGGATGAAAAGATAGAAAGCAAAGTTGGGTTGTGTTTAGATGTTTGCGCTAGGTGGAATTCCACATATTTGATGTTGGATGCAGCTGAAAAATATGAGACTGCCTTTGATAGGTTTGGGGATTTAGAGAATGAGTCTATGGTGGGAGAGCTTACCAAACATGGGAAAGGGATGCCTACTGTGACTGATTGGCAAAATGTGAGGAGGTTAGTGGGGTTTTTACATCACTTTTATGAGTTAACTCTACGGATTTCAGGGTCTCTTTATGCCACATCCAACTCAATTTTTAGTGAGATTTGTGAGATTGATTGCCCTTTGCAAGAATGGTCAAACACTGATGATTTAGAATTGAATAAGATGGCTAATAAAATGAAGTAAAAGTATGACAAGTATTGGGAAAACATTGAAAAGATGAACATGCTCATATATGTTGCAGTTGTTCTCGACCCTCGACACAAATTAGGATATGTGTCATGTGTTTTTACATGAATGTATGGAGTTGATAAGGCTAAGACTATGACAAAAATTGTGAGAGATGCCATAGGGGAGCTAATTGATGATTATAAGAGAAGAATACAACCTCAAAGTGGGGAATCCAGTAACCGTAAGAAAAGCTAGGGCTTATGTGCAACGGTGATACCAGGGAAAAAAATGAGAACAAGTAATTTGTATGAGAGTTTCTGCAACGATACAGAAGGTGTTGATGAGACAACTGACTTGGATAGGTATCTAAGTGAGTTGATTGAGAAGCATGCTATAGACTTTGATATTTTAGAGTGGTGGAAACGCAACAGTGCTAGATTTGAAATCCTCTTAGAGCTGGCTCATGATGTGTTGGCAATTCCCGTATCCACGGTTGTTTCTGAGTCAGCTTTTAGCACGGGAGGACGTGTTCTTGATGCATTTAGGAGATCTTTGTCTCCTAAGATAGTGCAAGCTCTCATTTGTTCTCAAGATTGGATTCGGGGATCGTATAATGGTAAGGATGTTGAGGAAAACTTGGAGGAGATTGAAAGACTTGAAGCCCTATTGTTTTCTTTCTCCAGAAATAACAAACCTTGCATTGGATCCTTCTGTCATTGACACCTGAATACTTTGGGTAGTGGATTTTGATTTTGATCATTGCAATTTTAAGGCGGTATTATACTTTTCCCTTTATTTTCTGTTTAGTTCACCTCGTCAATTTTTTTTTTTTAGTTCATTGTTCGTGTTCTAAAAAGTAAAATCTAAAATTTCTATTTAGTGGTTGCTTAGATGATAAATAAAGTTACATGTTAACCTGCTATGGTGCACCTTTGATGAATTTTTGCATTTTACTTGTAACATCTATGTTTGTAAGTGCAGTTCTTTTATCAGTTGGATTGAAATTAAATGCAGGTCAGCAGATGTTGTCTGTTAGAAGACAATGGAGGATAGCGGCTTAGTGTGGTGGGATGGATTTCAACTCTTTTCTAGTGCTGGTGCTGGTCATGCTGTTGGATGTCAATTGTCAAGTGCAAGTTGTGCCTTTATTTTGTTTTGTTCAATGATAGCAATTTCTTTGCTTGTAATTCAGTTTTGTTTCTCTAAAAACGTGTAATGATTGAGGGATATGTTTAGTTTGTTGCAATTTGCAAAAACATGTTTTAAACATGCCTTTGAACACAGGACCAGTTATTTTTAATTAAAAAATGCTGAGGAATTAGTGTTAAAATTGGACACAGGTTCTTATAAAAAAAATGGACACAGGTTGGTTATGGAAATTCGGTTACACTGAAACCGAACTGAATTAAATTCGGTTATTTCGGTCAAAAACCGAAATAAAATTTGGTAAATTTGGTTTTTCAAATTTGTAAATTTTGGTTTTCGGTTTTTCGACCGAATAAGACTGAATGCTCAGATTTATTGTACTGGGTTAAATTTATGAATGTGTATGCATGTTTCATTATAAGTTAAAATTAACAATTTTTTTTTATTAAATTCCTTTTTCTTTTAGTTTAAATTGAAACTCAACCCTTTTTTTTTTAAAGAAAAGTACAAAGAATAAGCTTCTCAAAATCAAAATTTTTTATAGAAGAACAAAATTATAGAAATTACCTTTCCAACTCTTTTTATCAAATTCTTGAAATTCGTTCTTGAATAAGTTATAATCATTATTGGATTATGAAATCTTTGAAATTCTATAGTGTTTGAGATATTTTCTAGAGAAAGAATGAGTCGTAGATAGAGAAAACAAAGCTTAAATATTTAGAAATGAATTTTGATCGTCTCAAAGCCCTCTTATATGAAATTTTTTGATTAACCGATCAACCACCCAATCGATCGATTGGTTACCAATTCAGTTTCAAAGTTTTACAAGTCAATGTCCCAAAACTTTTCTAGCCGACTACTTGGGTTACCATCCAATCGTCTGACCGACCGATCGACTCTTTACCAATTTCTCATCGAGCTAAACAACCAACCGACCGGTTGGGTCACCAACCGATCGCTCCATCAACAATCAACATTTACTGGCCGATTACTCAGCCGACCGATTGGATTACCGGTCGATTGGCTTTCCCCTTTTATGCCTTAAAATTTTTCTTGCATTCATTCTAACTCATTTTCTTCAAAAATGTTTGAACTTTTTTTTTTTTTTTAAGAAAAAACTTTTTCTAACTCAAGTTTCAGATCATTTGTATGCATGAAAATTGTAATGTAACTTTACAATTAACCAATTTGCCCTTACATTAAGGGTATGGGCCTTGCAGATAGATTTTTTTAATATATATAATGGCACACCTGTTCAAACTACTTTCATTCTTAATAATCAATAAACCAAACCATCAAATGCTACTTATCTTAATAAAAAATATTTACAAAATACAATTTTACGTATCGATCATCAAATCCTAAAAGGCTATTTACAAAATAAAAGTATGAATGTTCTCATAAAAAAACATCATGGATCCACAAGGTCTTGGTGCTCCTGATTATTAACTCCGTCCACCTGATCATCGTCCTGACCGTCATGTGCTACAGCTGAACCTGTAGAATCATGTAGATCAAAACAAAATTCATAAAATATATATTCATTACATATAAAAGATTAAAAGGAAAGCGAAATTAATTTCATTTATCGAGCTGGCAAGATGTATGCTTAAGGACAAATGGATGCCTAACAGATTATGGGCGTGCAAAAGTTGTGTATACAACAATGTATCTATATTATAATGTCCCATTAAGGTTGTCCAAGGTGCTACTCCACTTGAAGCTTTGTCTAACTATAATCAATCCGTCAAGCATCTAAAAATATTAGGAAGTTATGTGCATCTTTCAGTCATAAAAAGGTATAAAATAGAGGCAAAAACAGAAAAATGTGTTCTTGGATATAACTCTCAATTTTAGGGGTATAGGGTATTTAATCTAGCTACTGAGAAAGTTTTGGTGTCTAGGGATATCAAGGTTGATGAGAAAGCTTCTTGGAATTTGGAAGGGGAGAAGAAAGTTGGAAGTAAAGTAGCTCTTATCACTCACAATTAGTTAACTCATTAAACACATGAGCAAGGGACTCAAATGCAACAACCAAGTGGGGTAAGTTTTGAGGTTGAAGATGATTTTAATAGTGACTCATAGGCAATCAATCCTGTTGAAGGATCTTCTAATTCATCACCTAGGTAGATTGCCTCATCAATTTCCTCTTAGAAGGCCAAGACCTATTTCT
The DNA here is from genome assembly GCA_023935145.1 of Bretschneidera sinensis. NCBI lineage: Eukaryota > Viridiplantae > Streptophyta > Magnoliopsida > Brassicales > Akaniaceae > Bretschneidera > Bretschneidera sinensis. Next base: position 29,586,829 of record CM043702.1, read on the forward strand.
AAACTATATGAGGTTTGTCCTGAAGTTTTTGAGTCATGCTATTTTGCAACTCAAGAAACCAACCTATTTTGAAGAGGCTACTCAGCTCAAAGAATGGTTAAATGCTATGAAAGAAGAAATCAGGATGATAGAGAAGAATGAGACTTAGGATTCGGTGGATAAACCTACACATAAATAGCTATAGGTGTGAAGTGGATTTTTAAAACCAAGATTAACCCATATGGTTCTATTAAAAAAACATAAAGCTAGATTTGTTGTGAAAGGGCATCCTTAACAATTTGGTGTTGATTATAATGAAGCCTTTGCTCTTGTTTTTAGACAAGATACAATCATATTCATCTTAGATTTTGTAATACATGTATCCTGAAAGTAAAGGTAAAGAAATAATTTTACATTTAAATTGAATTAAATAATGCACAAATTAAATATTTACTGTTGACTTTGAAATAATTTTAAAAGATGATATTTGAGAATTTTATTGAAACGAGTTAAATTTTTTTTTTTAGAAGAAAGTATTGAATTTCTATGAAAATGGAAGTTGAAAATGAAAGAATTTTAAAGAAAAATATAGAATGAGGTTGAGGAAAATAATCAGGAAATTTGGTGGAAGAAAATACAATTTTCTATATATTTTTTTAAATTTTTGGAAGGAGGAAAAAGAATAAAAAATTGATTTTTTTTAAAGATAATGGCCAAATGGTAATTATTGATTGAATGATGGTGTAGGGTAACCAGTCGATCGGATAGCTAACTGGTGGGTGAACTAGTCAACCGGGTAGCCAACTGGTAATGGCAGTTTTGTAAATTTTCAAAAAATTCTACATAAAGGATTTCGAAGTTTGAAATAAGTTTACGAAATCGTTTTCTATCTCTAAGAATACTGTCTCTCTAGAAAAAGATTGAAAAACACTGATAAACACTTGGGGTTGAAAGATTTGATAACAAAGATTGAAAGATTGCAATTTGTTGAAGTTTACAGAAGAATTTTCAAGAAATTTGAGGAAAGCTTTGAAAAATGTAACAATATGAATTTTATTGTAAAATATTGAATTTTTATAGATTGTTCTTCTACTATTCTTAAAAAGAGACTTTGAATTTGGATTTAAACAGAAAGAAAATAATTTTGATTGACAATATTGAATTTTAAAGACAGTTGAACTTATGTATACATTGAATTACCCAAAATTGGGTATACAAATTTATGAAGTATGAAATATAAAAGAATTAAAGAATAAAATAGAAATTTAATGAGATGTTATGATAAATATTGGTGATCAGAAATCGGGTAGAATTGCTAAAAAGAGCAGGAAAAGAAATGATGTTGTCCAAGAGTAGCTTTAAGTGCTCATAGGTGAGTTGGATTTACTTGAAAAGATTATTGTAAACATATAATAAATATGATTATATTCAAAATATGATAATATATGATATTTGGATGAAATAGAATGACAATATGATGAAATGGAAAGACAATATGATGAAATGGAAAATTATTGAATTAATATTGTATGAATGAAAGATTAATTGAAAGAAATATATGTTGAATAGAGAAATAAATCTCTTAAAGTGATGATCAATACATTGATATAATATGAAGATATAGTTTGATTTGTATAAATATTATAATATTTTTGCTTGCATGTTGTTGATCATATGCATAGAGGGAAGACTAGGAATGTAGCTGGTCTGGATGAATTATGTCGACATGTGAAAAGACGTTCTTAAATGATATATCAAAATTGGTATTTTGCATACATCGATAATATGGAATTGATGATGAAATGATGAGAAAGAAAGAAATGATGATGATATGATTGCATGCATTTTTATTTGAATATTTTATTATTGATGATTGAGATGACTTAACATCAGATTGATTGAATAATGATGATAGAAAGATTTATCTCATAATGAGACAATTATGATGAGGAATTGATTGAATATGATATGATAGACAATGATTGATTGTATATTGTGAACCTCATAGCGAGGTAAATTATGATAGTAAAATGATGATATTGTCATTGAAATGAAAATATTGAGTTGATCAAATATATGAGGAGAAAACTGAAATGATATGTATATGAGATAGATTTTGAAAGAATATAATATGATGATTAGAATTATGATATGAAAAGAGATAGATGAATATTTATGTTGAATTATAAATGATTGAATATTGAGCTATGACTAGAAGTATACAAATCGAGTACTTTTAGTAAATTTAATTAACTAAGTTTGTGAAGCTCACTCCTCATTGTTGAAATATTTCAAGCAACAGATAGGATGGGCAGATAGTTGTTTTGATACTCAGAGTGAGTAATTACCTTAAGTAAGTCCCGTGGTCAGCATCCTTAGGCTAGAGAAAGAAAAAGAAAGAAAATTTTGAAAATCTGTAAATATTCATGCATTTATTTATATTTGTATATATTGTTTATGATAGGAGAAAGATGTTGTATCTTCTCTGAAAAGAGTTGATGCTATGATCTATATTTATTTTCAGTCGATGTATTATATTGTTGCATATATGTGTCGTGTTAGGATAGTAAAATGTGACGATTCCGTAACAGGGTGGCCAGTCTGGGATGGGTCGTTACAATTTTGGTATAAGAGCATTAGGTTTTATGATTATGTAGAGTACATATAATGTAAGAAAGTGGAATATTAAAATAAATTATATTTTAACGCAGAGTTTGAGGATGTCACGTGGACGTACTACACCTAGAGGTAGAGTTATGAATTAACGAGGGTGTAATAGGCTGCAAGTGTTTAGAAGGGCAGAGGTTGAGGTGGATTTTGAGTTTGTGGTTCCTGAAAGGGAACATGTTAATAGTACACCTAGTACTAGTAGAGGTGTGAGAGAATCTGATGTTGAGAGAGATGAGCTAAGAGAAGCTCTTACTAGTGCTTTAGAGAAGATGAATGCTACAAACAATAGAGCTGATAATCTACAACGTAAACTAGATGAGAGAGTTAGAGCAGAACATGATGTGGCTGTAAATCTAGTGAGATTGGATGTTTAGGAGGGAGATGGTGAGTTTTTACATGAGATGCAGGGTGACTATTTGGTTAGATTCATTAAGTTGAATCCCTCGTTGTTTAGAGGATCTGTTAATCCTTCTGAGGCTGAGATGTGGGTGAAACATGTTCAAAGATTATTTGGTGTGTTGCCAATGATTAATAGGTAAAAGGTTGCCTTTGCTTCATTTAAATTAGATGGTGAGACTTCTGAATGGTGGGAATATATGCTTTCTAGACTGAGTGCAGATGTAGATAGAACCTTAACCTGGAGTATGTTTAAGGAGATATTCTTTGATAAATATTTCTCATATACTTTTAGAGCATAGTAGGAGAGAGACTTTATCCATTTGAGACAAAACATATTGACCGTGGCTCAGTATGATAGCAGATTTGTAGCCATATCGAGGTTTGTATCGGAGTTGATATATGTAGAGGAAAAAAAGTGTAAGAGATTCTTAGATAGATTAAACTTTGAGATCACATCTAAAATTTCTTATGTGAGACATATGAATTATGCTATGTTGGTGGATAGAGCACTTCAGATTGAGAAAGATATGGTGAAGTCTAGAGGAATTAGAGAATGGTTGAAGAGATCTAGACCTAAGGGTTCTAGAGGGAGTGGTAGTATGAGTGTGTAGGGTGGGAGACCACCCCAGATGTGGCGTTTCTTATATCACAGGGACTTATGATCAAAAGTCAGAGACAAACATGATCTGTAGCTTCTATAACTCAGAGTTCTATTGGTGTGACCCCAAGGTTTGAGAGACAATCTATGAGAGCTAGAGGATATAGTAGAGGTGGGAGTGTGCCACCCAAGGGAGAAGGTAATATGATGTTTGATAGAGAGACTAGAGCTTGTTATATATGTAATCAGATAGGACATCTATTCCAAAATTGTCCTATTTTGATATGCTTTGTATGTGGAGAGGGTGGTCACATCAATGTAGATTATCCATTGGGGAGATCTGTTCAGATAAGTACTGGAGGTGTTGGAAGGAGATAGTTAGAGAGAGGAAGAGGATCTGGTGGAGTTCGAGGTAGAGCTATGGGCAGAGGAGCAGTTACTAAGAAGGGACAAGGTGATTAGATATAGTCTAAAGATAGCCGAGTTTATGCTTTGACCAGTAGGATGATCAGGCTACTCCTAATGTTGTTATGGGTATGATATCTATTCTTGATAGACCAACTAGATCGTTGATTGATCCTAGTGCAACTAGTTCATTTGCATTAAATGTTTTTATGAAGTCTATTGATGTTGGTGTTAGTCATTTGATGCATAATGTTATTGTTGAATTTCCTACTTGGGATAAAGTTATAATTAGGACTATTTATCGGGGTTGTGTAATCCAAATGGCTGATAGAGAGTTTGAAGTTGATTTATTGCATTTAAATATGATTAATTTTGATTTGATTTTGGATATGGATTGGTTGTCGACGTATCATGCCTGGGTTAACTGTTTCAGGAAAAATGTAGTGTTTAGGATACCTAAACAGGGGGAGGTTGGCTTTAAGAGAGAATGTAAGATGATTGCAAACTAATTTATTTCTGATCTGATTGCTAGTTGATGATTGAGAAAGGGTTGTGAGGGTTATTTGGCTTATGTGGTTGATTCTAGAAAGAAGGGCATAAAATTAGAAGAAATCTTGGTGGTGAAAGATTTTGTTGATGTATTCCTTAAAGAATTGTTTGGTTTGCCTCCCAACAGGGAGATTGAATTTTTTATTGATGTGATTCCAGGTTCGTATCCATATCTATAGCACCTTACAGAATGACACATGTTGAGCTGAGAGAGTTGAACGTTCAGCTTCAAGAGTTGTTAGATAAGCAATTTATTCGACATAGTGTGTCACTTTGGGGAGCCCCTTAGCTGTTTGTGAAGAAGAAAAATGGAATGATGAGATTGCGAAATGATTATAGACAGTTGAATAAGATCACTGTCAAGAACAAATATCCTTTAACCATGAACATTTATTTAAGAATTTTCAAGGAGAAAATGTGTTTTCTAAGATAGACTTGAGATCTGGATATCACCAATTGAGGATAAAGGAGGGAGACATGCCTAAGACTGATTTTAGGACACATTATGGTCACCATTAGTTCCTCATGATGCCATTTGGATTGACTAATACTCCAGCAGCATTCATAGACTTGATGAATAGGGTGCTCAAATCATTTCTGGATAAATTTGTGGTTGTGTTTATTGATAATATTCTGGTGTATTCCCAGAATAAGGAGGAACATATGAAGCATTTAGAGATAATGTTGGAGATTATGAGGAGAGAGATTATTTGCAAAGTTTTTTAAATGTGAATTTTGGCTGAATGAAGTATCTTTCTTGGGGCATGTTGTATCTAGAGATGGTATAGTTGCTGATACACAAAAGGTAGAGGTAGTATTGAGTTGGGAGAGACCAATTAATGTGATTAAGATTAGAAGTTTCTTGGGGTTGGCTGGTTATTATAGAAGATTCATCCAAAATTTTTCTATTACTGCAGTATCGTTGACTAGATTGACCAAGAAAAAAAGTGAAGTTTGTGTAGTTGAAAGAGTGTGAGAAGAGTTTTCAACTGTTGAAAGAGAAGTTGACTACTGCTTCGGTGTTGGTACTTCCTTCTGGTAATGAAGGATTTTTGGTATATAGTGATGCACCGCATCAGGGGTTGAGATGTGTGCTGATGCAACATGTGAAGGTTGTGGCCTATGCTTCTAAGCAATTGAAGAACCATAAGAGAAATTACCCAACCCATGATTTAGAGATGGCTGTTATAGTATTTGATTTGTAGATTTGGAGACATCATCTGTATAGAGCTACTTATGAGATTTTTAGTGATCACAAGAGTTTGACGTATTTTACCTACTCAAAGGGTGTTGAATTTGGGATAGAGGAGGTGGATGGAGTTAATTATTGACTATGACTGTACAATTCACTATCATCCAGGGAAAGCAAATGTGGTGGCTGATGCATTGAGTATGAAGTCTATAGAGAGATTGGTTGTTCTAAAAAGTCATGATGTGAATTTGATGGTGGACCTGAAAGAAATCAGAATGCAGTTACGTATCGATAATAGAGGAGTGTTGATGGAAAATATGGTGGTACAGTCTTCTATTGTAGAATGTCTTATAAATATACAAGATAGAGATGAGGAGATACAGAAGATCAAGCAGAAAGTGTTGAGTGAGAAGCAGAATGGGTTCAGAATTAGGGACAATGGAATGTTAGTATTGGGACATAAAATTTGTGTTCCCAAGGATATTGAGATGAGAAAGGAGATATTGAGAGAGGCTTATGATTTAGTGTATTCGATGCACCCAGGTAACAATGATATGTATAGGGGATTGAGACAAAATTATTGGTGGTCAGGAATGAAAAGAGATGTAGCCAAGTACATTTCTAGATGTTTGGTTTGTCAGCAGATGAAATATGAGAATAGACATCCGACAGGTTTACTATAGCCTTTTCCAATTCTTGAGTGGTTATAAGAGAATGTTAGTATGGATTTTGTTTTTGGCTTTCCTCGTACCTAGAGAGGTCATGATGCTGTGTTTGTGATTGTAAATAAACTTTCTAAGTCATCTCATTTTCTTCCAATTAAAACTATCTGGAGTCCTAAAAAGTTGGCTAAACTATATATAGCTAAGATAGTGGGTTACATAGGGTACCTTTGAACATGGTGTTAGATAGAGATTCTAGATTTACATCTAGATTTTGGAGAGGCTTTCAGAAAGCCATGGGTACATAGTTGCATTTTAGTACAACTTTTCATCCTCAAACTGATGGGTAGACAAAGAGGATTATTAGAATACTAGAAGATATGCCGAGGGCAAGTGTATTGAGTTTCTCAGTGAGTTGGGATGCCTATTTGCCTTTGATTGAATTTGTATATAATAATCAATATCAAGCTAGCACTAAGATGACACCATTTGAGATATTGTATGGTAGAAGATGCATAACTCTTGTGTGTTGGGAAAAAGTGGGAGAGAGAAAAATATTTGGTCCAGAGATGATAGATTTGACTACTGAGGGGATCAAGCTGGTTAGAGAGAATCTTAGAGAATCACAGAGCAGACAAAAAAATTATGCTAATAATAGAAGAAGACCTCTTGAGTTTCAAGTAGGTGATTGGGTGTATTTGAAGATATCTCCGTGGAAAGATGTATTGAGGTTTAGAAAGAAAGAAAAGCTGAGTCCGAGGTATATGGGGCCATATGAAGTGATTGAAAAAGTTGGGCCAGTAGCATATAGACTAAATTTGCCTCTAGAGTTGAAGCAGTTACATAATGTATTTCATGTTTCACTTTTACGAAAGTGTTTATATGATGAACCCCATAGTATTCTGATCAAGCTGTTGAACTTCAGGAAGATTTAACCTTTATGCAAGTACCAATGGGAATTTTAGACAGAAAAGAATAAGTCTTGCGAAATAAAGTGATTCCATCAGTTCAAGGTTTTTGCGGAATAAAGATGTTGGGAAGACTACATGGGAACGTGATGCAAGTACGAAAAAAGATTATCCCCAGCTTTATCATGAGCTAGGTAAGGAAAATTCACAGATGAAACTTTTATAAGGAGGGTTGAATTGTAATACTCGTATCTTGAAAGTAAGGGTAAAGAAGTAATTTGACATTTATATTGAATTAAATAATACATACATGAAAGATTTACTATTAACTTTGAAATATTTTTGAAAGATGATATTTGAGAATTTTATTGAAAAGAGTTAGAATGTTTTTTAGAAGAAAGTATTGAATTTCTATGAAAATGAAAGAAATTTGAAGAAACCACCAAGTTTTGTTGTTACAGAATGTGAGGAAAATATACTAATGAAGTCTGCTTTCCATAATAACTTTCTTGAGAAAGATCGATATTAGCATTGAGAAACCATCTAGTTTTGTTGTTAAAGGACATGAGGAAAAGATACTATTGAAGGTGAAGAGGGCATTGTATGGCATTAAAAATGCCCTAAGAGCCTAGTATAATAGTATTGATTCCTATTTTATGTAGCAAGGCTTTAGAAGGAGCTCTTGTGAATCTACCTTTTATGTCAAGAGTCTAAACAAGTGTGATATTTCATTTTTACCATGTATGTGAATAATCTTATGATGTAGAACATATAGTTTAAAGAGGAGAAATAGATTGAGAAATGAGAGACACAATAGAGAATCAGTAGAAATAAGCGAGATTGGACAGAAAATTAATAAGCAAATAAAAAGAGGGGAGGACAGAACGCGGAGAGAAACATAGAGAAATAGATTAAGTCTTAAAATTCTATAATTAACGTTTAACTTAAGACCTTAATGTGATTAGTGCTCTTATATAAGCCATTAATGCTAAACATAAAAGGAAACCATAATAATAATAAATACTAAAATCTACAATTTTCTAAACTAAAACCCTACTATATTATTGCTAACTCCTAATAAAAGTGTATTTATAAAATAATCCCAAAACTTAAAATCCCACAAATCTTAAAATAATATATATTTCTTTTCCTATTCTGCATCATTTTACCCCACTTGCAAAAAACCTGACCTTGAGTTTTGTAGTGATAAAGGATCAGAACAATTGATTGTTGGAGTTGTAGGGTGAAACCTTGAAATTTTCTAGATGTTTTGTCTTCGATCGAAAACAAGAATGATATCAGAAGAGTTTCAAACCAAAGAGGCAAAAAAAAATTAATGGAATGAATTTAAAGCACAAATATATCTTCTTCATTGCTTTGCCATTGTTTATCTTCATTTTGAAGGGATTCACTAGATACATCTAGTACTTCTTGAAATTTAAACACTTTATCAATGAATTGTGCTTGCACTTCAAGATGTTTTTGGACTAGAGCAACAACTTCATACTTTGTCTCATCTTGACAAGAACCTTGATGGGTAGAAGTTATGGTGAAAGTTGGATCCACTAGTTATTTCGCCTATTCAACGACTTTTTGCATCTTAAGTAACCGACTTTCAAAGTTGGAATCACATCTTAAATAATTTTCATGGTAATATGCATTCTCGAATTGATAATAATTGTCATAAATACAATGACCATGCAAATATTTTTTAGCCTATATAACATCTTATTGCAAATGATATTACACAAGAGCTTGAAAATCAACAGAAGTTTGAGAGATAACAATTTGCTCCACAAAATCATATTGATTAAAAACTTGATGTAATACATCTTTAATGACCGGATAGTAAACATGATTAATGATCACACAAAGAATCTGGGTTGACTCAACGGAACTCATTACTCATAGAAAAGTGGCGTCAATTTTCTTTTTTTTCTTTGCTTTTTTCCCTTTCTTTTTATATATATCTTTTCTTTTCTATTTTTCCTTTTTTTTTATACAAAAATCAGAAACTAGAAATATATAAACAAAAAAATAATATTACGAACCAAAATTGAAGTAAAACAATGCAATAGACCAAGAACCTCTGCTTGATCTAAATTCAAACTTATAGTCAGAGATGGATGTTAGGCTTTTGGGATCTTACTGTACGATGTTCTTTTAACGTTATGGTGGAAGCACAAAGCATCAAAATCCAATGGAAAATGCAAATCAACAATGAAAACTTCTTCAAATCTTTGGGGCATCTACGTAGCGGATCCGACATAATTACAGTGTGAGGATGCACTGCAAAAAATTGACATATACCGACGGTTAAAATCTATCGATAAAGACACAAAAACCATCAAGATAGACCCTTTTGGACTTTATCGACGGTTTTGAAAAGCGTTGCAAGAAGTAGCATAGCTGTAGGGATATACCGATAGTTTTTTGACCGTCGGTACAAATATGAGAGATTTACTTACGGTTTCCAAAACCGTTAGTATAGGTGGTGAATCTACACCGACGGTTCTATAACTGTCATTATAGGTAGGTTTTACTGAAGAATAAAAACCATCAGTAGATCGTAAACCTATGCCGACGGTTGTATAACCATCACTATATGTAGGTTTTACTGACGAATAAAAATCGTTAGTATAGATCATAAGCCTACACCGACGGTTGTATAACCGTCACTATAGGTAGGTTTTACTAACGAATAAAAACTGTCATTATAGGTCGTAAACCTATACCGACGGTTTTAAAACCGTAACTATAGGTAGGATTTACTGACCAAAAAAATCCATCAGTATAGCTCAAAGGTGTTTTACTTATGGTTTCTAAACCATCGGTATAGCTCCATAGTAAACCCCAACGAGGTCACTGTACCTGTTTCAATTAGATTTTCAGTTTTGTTTACCTGTTTTAATATATAAACAATCACACAAACACTATACAAAGAAGTTTCATTCTTCTAAATATACTATGCAATAATTCAAAATATAAAATCTTACATATATAGTCTTTCATCTTAAATATATATTATACCATTAACGTATTATAGAGAACATCTTTGAAATTGAAAACAAAAAATCCATGATATCTTAAATGATAGATATCCTAATATATAAAAACTTTATCACAAAAGTTGCAGCAACACATGCTCTAGCTATTTTGTATCTTCTGAATCAAGATTGTCTTGTTGAGAAAATATATAAAACCTAATTAGTCACCAACATACAACACCAATCCAAAAAGAAGAAAAAAATAGTTGGAGAAAAAATAATAAAACCTAATGGGTCATTCGAACACAAGCGTGAATACATGGTAACATAGCCATCAACTATATTGCCTTATGACAAACAGTTTGAGGTGATTATAGCTGCAATTTGTATGCATCATTTTACAGCTAGCAACAAAAGATCCAATAAAATAAATGGTACATGCCCAAATAGAAAGAATATATCCCACTTAAGATCACAACTAGAAACGTAAAAATGGAACATAAAAATAAACAAACTAGCTCCTGACATTCAAGGCCATACGGATAAAAAGGTAAAAAGATATTCATATTACTTGCATAAAGCTTACTAAATCTCTCTATACCCTACTTGACCGCAGGCGTAACCCGGTAGTTACACCTCCTTCTTTCTGAGAGGTAATGCTCCTAGTTTAATTTAGAGATAAAAAATAAAAAACATTTTCCAAGACTAAAAGTAACTAAGAGTTTTCAAGTTCTTATTGATATTAGCAAAGAAAACAAAACTGCACTGATAGAATGATATTGTCTATTGCATAGAGAGGGTGCAACTCAATTGGCTTTAGTTCATTTGGCTTCCACACAATACATTTGCCAAGCTTAACCGAACCGTAACTCAATTTGCTTCCACACAAAAAATTTTTAGAATGGTTCCTATATTATACATAGAGAAGAATTGAATTTACTACCTATTGTTGAAAATTTACCTAATTATTTTAAAACACTATTGGTCTATCACCTAAATCACTAGCCCATATTGTTTTAACTAAAAGCATCAATCCTCTTACTTTTCTCTCCTACTAAACAAGATAAAAGTTCATCACACATGCTTTTCTTTTCTCTCCATTTTCTATCTTACTAAATACACCCTACTAGCTCAGTCAGTGTTAGCTCAAGATCTTCCCAGGTGCAATATTGATGTTCCTTTAACCTCAAAAAAAAAAAAAAATTCAGTCAACAAGATCGGAAGCTAGAAAAATAAAAATCGAAGAGTATATTTTTCTTTAAGGTAGACCAAAATATCTAGTAGCATGTCAACTACCACTTATGGACCAGATTTCTATTAAAGGATAAGATTGAAAATCCCATACTCAGAACAAGCAATTCTGATAGTATAGATCTTTACCAAATTGACTAAAAAAGTTCAAGTATAACACTTACATATAACCAAGTGTCATAAATTAGGCCTCCTTAAATCCCCAAAGAATTAAGAACAAGGATAATCCACAACTACATAATTAATTTCTATGATCATGCATTACATTAAACGTATGACTTCGAGCATTACACTTACCTTCTTCATTCTCATCAATCTGATGAGTTCCACCCGAAGAATGTGGATTTACCAATGATCTTCCAAATTTCCTCATTATTTACCAATGGCATGTAAACCCATGATTTTCAGTTGATTGGTGCAAGGTGAGCCATTCTAACCATGGTACCAATAAATTGATTAAGTGTTCTTGTGTCATCCCCAACTGGATGACCATTTGCATTTACATGGAAACAAATTTTTTGATCTTCTGCCAAATCCCACATATAAGCCATATGTGTGGGACCATGTGTCTTTCTATGTTTGTGAGGGGCATCTGCTTAAAGAATTACAGGATTTTTAGGAAAACAATTAATAAAATCTGGTTAATAGCAAATTAAAGTTTTTTTTTATTGTATAGTTTACTTGTTGTCAAGTTGTTTAGTTTTTTAGTCCAAATTTTTAATTCTATGGTGTCAAGTTGTGTGCTATATAAACATAATTAAAGCCAATTGTACAACACTAGCTAGGAAGTGATCTCCCATTAGTTGTCTCTTCTACAAAATCTAGATCATGAATCTCTTCATGTTTTCTTTTTCTTTTTTTCTCTATTGCTACTGTCTTCACATTTCATCAATCATAGAAGAATTAATATTTCAGCCTATATATATATATGAATGCACCCATTTGCTAAAGAAATTTATACTTGATGATTGCTCAAGATGGGATTGGGGCTGTTGTTCTTGATTGTGTAAAAGTTGGGTCTGATTATGAGGCTCTGTTCCAGCGGATTCATGTGTTTGTGTACCAAAGGATGCATGTGGTTCTTGTCTGGACTCAGTTTGCAACTGAGAATTCAAGTTTTCACTTGAATGTATAATATTCAAGCGTTGATGCTTTTCCATTAGTTGGTCTAATGAAGGAGGTTCCAAGTAAGAACTTATTACACTATAGGTACAGAGGAACATTGCATATAAAACACTTTGCAAAGAAAAATTTAGGAAAAATAAATATGAACAGAGAAAATATAACAATCAAGAAAACCTAAATGATAATATCTATGTGTGAGCTCCCGGTTAGCTACCATTTCGATGGTTAGGAGAAGCATAGCAATCAGGAGAACCTCTCAAATAAATGGCATCTTCTTTGGAACTATTTTCTTATATTAGCAAAGATTGAATGCAACTTCATTTTTCAGTCTTTCATGTCTATTAGCTCTAGGCTATAGTACACTAGTACTGTACAACAAAATTAAGCAACTAGCTATCTGTCTCACTCTCTTTATTTTCAATTTTTTCAGTGATCTGATATGAACTAACACTTGTGTTTAATCCACATGTGAAGGAAAATTTTTTGTTTAGACTTGATTCATGAAATTTTCTTAGATCAAAGGTACTTGTAACTGTCAAATTGAGAGAAAAATATGAGAATTTTTTTTATTCTTTTTCTCTATATCTAAATATAAAAAATAGTTTACTCTAAGAAAACCTCATGAATCAAACTTAAATGATAATATCTATATGTGAGTGTCTCACACAACTTTAATACCCATCCACCCACCACCCTCTCTTTCTGAGCGTGCTTTTTATTTTATTTTAGAGAAAGACAAATGTGCATCTTTGAGTCAAAAGATAGCGAAGTGCTACTTCTACCTATCTTTTGACCATCATATTATATATTTTTATATTTCTATAAGTCAGAGATTGAACATAATTTATGTTGTCTAAGCATGATTGTTGCTCTATGTAATCCTTCAACTCCCTTTGTTTTTTCCTTTTCAAACGGTGATGTATAAAAACAATTACTACAAAAGTCTTGCAAGCTGCAGCCAACAAGGACCCGTCATAAGCTTTTTTGAGGACAAAGAGCAAACACCTAGTCTGCAAAAAGGAAAGAACACCACAACAGTAGACCTTCGAATACAACGAAGACCCAAAAATTGAAAAACACAAAAAAGGCACAAGCAAGATTAAACCAATGAAAAAGAGAATAACAATAAAGACACAATGAACATGCAACATTTAAGCTTATATATAGCGGACAAGACAGTCTCTTCAGCAGTATAAACACTAACCAAATTCAATTTGAAGTTATACATGTATTAGATCAGAACCATCAAAATTTAAAGCCAAATCTTTGAATTACTTTCGATGATTAAACCATGAACTTTGATTGTTTGATGACCAACAAAATTGACAATGCGATTGTTCAACATATAAAATGGTGGAGAGTTCTACTGTGGCTTGCTTGCATGACTATAAAATTCTATAGATTGCATTGCATAACACTCAACAGAAAAGCTATAAACTAGATAATAATACCAATCATGAAGGTGATTGTGAAACTGATCAGAGCTTGATTAGTAATAGCAATGGTCAAAGTTAAGGTCCAAGGTTCTATATGCTTAATGGACATACCTTGCAACAGATTTGGTTATTTGCCTCTTTTACACTGGCATGCTTGTTGTTTGAATGACCGTCTCTTGTGTAGAATAAGCTTGGAGCTTTCTTGACGTGGTGACCCTATTAAAAACAAGCATTAACAAATGGCTAATTTAAGCTTTTCGAACACTCAATTTAGTAGGCAGGATAAAAATAATGAAAGGGCATCAAGGACTTTGGAAACAAATCATTTAAGTTGATGCATGTCCTAACTCTTGAAAGGCATAAACATACTGTAGCTTCATTTTGTACAACAAGCAATCATAAGATTTCATTGTAAACAAGCATGCTTCTCTAGTTTTACATATTACAAAAAACATCATATGATAATTATTTATATAATAATAATAAAAAATATTTCTAGTATCATATAAAGTCATCTCCATATTCATCTTCTACTGGATTATCATCCATAAGCTCATCCTCCATCTCTGGTATGTTAACCACTCCACCACCACCATCATCATCATCATCAACATCATTTTGAACTAAATTGGAAGCATCAGTAGCATCAAATATGTCACTAAGCACTTGCTCTCTTTCAATAGATGATTCATCACCCATGTCAAAGATATCCCCAAGTTTCGCATGTTTGACAATATGCCAATTTTTTAGCCTTTTATCATTAACATAATATACTTTCTTGGCTTGTGATGCCAAAACAAAGGGTCATCATGAAAATTAACACCCGTATGCGTCAAATGTGAGAAATTAATAAGAGAGAATCCGAGATTATCCACATTGTAACCTCTATTAATATCAACCCAATCATATTTGAATAACACGACCTTGTATCTACCCGAATAATTTAATTCAATAATGTCTTTCAATACGCCATAATAATTAACATCTCCTTCAACATGTCGTCTATCTCTTGCACTAGCATAATTAGTTGTCTTGATAGTCACAATAACACCACTGTTCTAAGTTTTTAAGTATATCTCATGTTCTTTGGTGTGAAACTATAATACACATGTTCTTAAAGTAAGGGTAAAGAAGCGATTTGATAAATATGACATGAAATTAAAATAATATATATATATATATATTAATGATTTATTATAGAATAAAATAATCTTTTTGACCAAAAAAAAGAGCCAACACGTGGACATCCAGGTGCTGGCTCAATGACATTCAATAATTGCATACATGTCAATGGACAGCAAAGGCATGAAAACGAATGTAGGGGTATAAAATTTAGTTTTTGGTTTTAATTTTTTTTATTTCTTACCAAATCCTCTTTGGTTTTCTTATTTCTTCAATTCAAATTACTCTCTTTCTTTAAACACCTAGGGACTCAAAGAAAGGTTGAAAGATTGAAATTTTGAAGAGGTTTGCAAGAGAATTTTAAAGAGATTCAAGGAAAGCTTTAAGAAAAACAAAAGTTAATAATGTGAATTTTATTTTTGAAATTATGCATACATGAAATTACCCAGAATTTGATGTAGAAATTTAAAGGGTATGAATTATGGAAGAATTGACAAATAAATCAGAAATTTTAATATAAATATTATGTCAAGTGTTGACGATCAGCAGTTGTGTGAAATTGCTAAAAGAAGCATGAAAGGCAATAAGGTGATCCACGGGTAGTTTTAAGTGCTACGTAGTGAGTTAGATTCACTTTTAGTAATCGAGATAAATATGACATATAAAGTGATGATATTTGAATTAATTATTATACTACAATGATTGGATGATATATGAAAGTTGGTTGATTAACATTATATGAATAATTGATATGTTCAAAGTTATTATATGAGAAGTAATATTAATAAAATACTGAGCTGATAAAATATATAATAAAAGGATAAATGAAATTCTTGACAAGCTATGGTTGATAATTTGATATGATATATGAGGAGATAATTCAATGAATATGATAAAAATAATAATTTTGAGAAAAAACTGGATAGCTAAATTGAATGCTTGAATGTATGCTTGTTTTTATATTATTGCTCATATGCATGAAATAAAAGACCAAGAAGGTAGCTGGTCTGTTTCTTTTCATATTATTGTTCATACATATGAAACAAAAAGAACCGGGAAAGCAGTCGGTCTAAATGAAAATAAAAGAACTGGAAAGTAACCGGTCTAAATGAAAATAAAAGAACCAAGAAGGCAGCCAATCTAAATGAAAATAAAAGAATCGAGAAGGCAACCGATCTAGCTGAAAATAAAAGAACAAGGAAGACAGCCGGTCTAGCTGAAAATAAAATAACCGAGAAGGTAGTTGGTCTAAATGAAAATAAAAGAACCGGAAAGGCAGTCGGTCTAGCTGAAAATAAAAGAACCGGGAAGACAGCCGGTCTAAATGAAAATAAAGAACCGAGAAGGCAGTCGGTCTAAGCTGAAACATGTCGGCATGTGGGAAAACGTTCCCAAATGATAATATGAAATGATCTGATAATTTAAATTCATGCATTGCATTTGTTTTAAATATTGATTATTATTACTTGAGATAGTAAAGTATCATTGTTGATTGTGAATTTATTGATAGACAAATGAGTCTCACAGAGAGACATATATGATGAGAAAGAAATATGATAATATGGTATGATAAAAATTTATTTGATCGATTGATTATACGATGTGAACCTCATAACAAGGTAAATAATGATGTTAAATTGATAATCTCAAGATGATTAAATATATGAGAAGAAAAATTGATATGTTTGATGATTAATTTAAGATGAGATTGATAGATGGTTGAAATTATAATAGGATGTTATTATTGATTTATATGATATAATAGATGAATGATTATGGGAAGATTATTTGAAAGATTGAATGATTATCTGTGAAGAAATATATGATTTATATTGGTAAATTAGAAAAGATTGAATTAAGATGTGACTGGAAGTATATAATCGAGTATTTCTAGTAAATTTAATTCACTGAGCTTGTGAAGCTCACTCCTCATTGTTGAAAATTTTCATGCAGCGGACAGGGCAGATAGAGTTTAAAACTAATAGCAAAGAAACTACCTTAAGTAAGTCCCGTGGTCAAGTCCTCAAACATTGTAAGAAAGAAGAAAGAAAAGTTTGTAATAAAAATATTTTCATGCATTTTTTTATATGTATATATTGTTTTTGAAAGGAAGATGATGAGGTATATTCTTTGAGAAGAGTTAAGGATTGGATGAAAATTTTAATTTCAATTGATGTATTTCTGTATTGTTGCATATATGTGTCGTGCTTGGATTTTCAAACGTGACGACACCGTCTCAGGGGTGGCAAACTCGGGATGAGTCATTACAGAAACCTATAACCATTGATGATATAACCAGAATATCTGGAAACCACTTCACTAGGACCACGAGCAAGCAATCTAATTTGGTCAGTAACTTTTGCATTCCATTCCTCATCCATATGTGCAACCTAGATATTAAGAAGTGGTCAATTTCATATTTAAGCTTTATGAAATAAAAACTTGTAAGATATAGTCTACTATACTTACTCTATTACCAAATCAGTCATGGAAAGTATGACATTGAATTCTCTCGATTTCATATTGTGATAAACGACGTGGCCGATTTTGTCTTTTAACAAATTCCTCATGTTTTCTACATACAAAATCTCATATAAGAACCTAAATTAAAGTTTTGGAAGATTATATAAGTGTTGTAGCATATGGCTCATATCAAGTGGAACACATGTACAGAGAAAGTAGGCTGATGCCGGAGTGAAGCGGAGTGGAGCGAAGGTTTGTATAAATACATATGATGTAACCTTACTTTGACATAGTGAAATTTAGCAACTGCTTGCTCCCGTGGACATAGGCATACTGTCGAACCACGTTAAATCTGTGTGTTTAATTACTTTCTCTCTCTTTGCTTTTTCGTACTATTCATCATAATTGCCGCATGTTTCACAACAATAAGGTTTATGTATTTGGAAAGAAAACTAAAATTTGTTGGCCTACTTTTGAAATGGGGTGATTGCATCATAATTAAACATAACATATCGATTTGCTTGCACCAAAGTTTACTTGTCAAGCGTAACTCGTGAGACCCTTTTACGCTTTTTCACATTAAATCCAATTTTTTTCTTCCCCAAAGGTCGACCGGAGGCGAATAAAATAGATTCTTCCTCCAAATTTGGATTTTCATCTTCATCATTTCGTAGTGGTCAATTAAATGTAGTCTCAACCTCTGATAGGTAGCATGAACAAAAAGTCGAGCATTCTTGTGCTAAGTAATTTTCTGCAATAGATCCATTTGGATGAGCTCTATTACGCACAAAAGACTTGAGTGTAAGAAGTAACCTATATAAACATAAGTTTAAAACACAAGCATAAGGAACATTAAAGATTGTATTACCATTATAAGTGTAACTCAAAGTATTATATATCTAAAAGGGTACCTTTCAATAGAATACATCCATTGTAAGCTACTGGTCTAGCAATTTTTGACCCGACTGCCAAATGAATAAACAAATGCACCATGATAGTGAAAAAAGATGTCCGGAAAATATTTTCCATTTAGAAAAGAATTAAAGTAATTCGGGACTCAAGTAACTCAAGGTCACGTTCATGCAAAACCTTAGAGCAGATGCATTTGAAATAATGAAATAAATCAATTATAATAGAGCTAGCTCTATCAGGCAAAGAACCTCGTATAGCTGTAGGAAGAAGTTCCTGCATGAGAATATGGCCATCATAGATTTTGAGGCCTATCAACTTCCGTTGTTTGAGCTACACACAATGAGAAATATTGGATGAGTATTCATCTGGAGTTTTTGTCTCCTTGAGAACCTTTAGAAAAACTACTTTTTCCTTTGGAGTCATAGCATAACAAGCTTCAGGCGTAACATCTTTCTCGGTGATAGGATGCGTTCTCAATTGAAGTACACTTCTTATACTCATATGTTCGAGGTCACAACGTGTGTTATCATTATCCTTTAACTTCCCTTCTTGACCTAACAACGTACCAATAACATATCACAAACATTCTTTTCTATGTGCATCACATCAAGATTGTGACACAATAGATGATGCTCCTAATAAGGCAAAGTGAAAAAAATGGTCTTATTCTTCCCACTCCCCTCCTCATAATCATTACTACCATCTTCAAGGCTCTCCAATTTCCTCAACACTTCAGTCCCTGATAATGGTTTAGGTGCACATCTATGTTCTTCAGTTCCATCAAAAGAATGCTTATCAGTTCGAAAGTTGTGGTTAGGTTCTAACCATCTTCGATGACACATGTAACAATGTTTTCTGCTATGATGCAAATAGAAAGATGAGGTGTCAAAGTCATAATGAGGACATGCATATCTCCCCCTAATACTCCACCCAGACAAGTTGGCATATCCAGGAGAGTCATTAATAGTCCACATTAATGCCACACATATTTGAAAACTTTGATTTGCTGAAGCTTTGAAAGTCTCAATGCCAACTTCCCACAACCCTTTCAATTCATTTATTAAAGGTTGCATGTATACAGCCAGATTTTTACCAGGGCCTTTTGGACAAGGAACCAACAATGAGAGTATTAAATTAGGTTGCTTCATGCACATCCATGGATGCGAATTATAAGGTATCAATAAGACAGGCTAAGGGCTATGAATGATAGTTATAATACTAAATGGATTAAAGTCATCAGAAGCCAATCCTAAGCAAACATTGCGAGGTTCCAAAGAAAAATCAGTATATCAAGAATAAAATTCTTCCAAGCCTGAGAATCAACAAGTTACCTAAAAAATTCATCCTTAGTACAACCCTAATCATGCCATTTCATGAAAGAAGTAGTCTTTGAAGACATGAACAATCTTTGCAGTCTTGGTTTCAAAGAAAACCAACGTAAGACCTTCGCAACTTTCTTTTTCCTCTTTTTTAAAGTACCCTCAGATTCACCTTCTGCATCATTTGCACTAGCTTCCCAGTTAGATACACCACATTTTGAACATGCTTCTTTATTTGTATTATTCTCCCAAAACAACATGGAGTCATTGGGACAAGCATAGATCTTGTCGTACGTTAGACCGAAGCCCTTCATGAACTTCTTGATTTCATAATAAGATTTTGGCAAAATGTTTTCTTTTGGCAATGCACTTTTGAATAACTCTAATAATACGAAGAAAGCTTTATTGCTCAGCCCATTAAGACATTTTCTATGATAAAATTGTACTACAAAGGATAACTTTGAGTAATTCTCGCAGTTTGGGTACAATCTTTCATCAACATCTTTTACTAATTCATGAAACTTCTTCAAAGACTCATTCTCTCTTAAAGGTTGTTGTCATCCAAATCCATCACCCACTTGTGTATTCTCTTCATCCATTTTCACATCTATACTCTCTGCATATGGATGCACTGGAAATGCATCATGTATTAGGCCATGAATGTCATGTTCAAACCCTCCTCCTTCACTAGGTCCAGTAGTAGAAGTAGATGCACCCAAGCTATCCCTATGAAAAATCAATCGAACATAAACTTTGATAAAACCCTTATAAATTAAGTGTTTCAAGACTTCTGCTCTAGGATGCCAATACGTGTTAACGCATTTCACAGAATGGAACAATATTTCCCATCCTTAGATGATCTATCAAAAGCATAATCCAAAAATTTAACTACCTCGCCAAAGTATTCATCACACATTCTTGTTGGTAGATTTATCCATTATATCAAGAGTGAATAAAATGAAATAAAAACAAGATATAAGAATTACACTAAGTTGACCACTATTAGAAGATAACAGCTTATGTATAAATCTTCTAATAAATATACGAATCAGAGGCACAAGTATCAGAAAGTCAAATTGTTTAACTTTTGAAGTCAGAAAACCAAACACACTATCTAAGCTAGTTAAAATAAAATAAAAAAATCATTCAGTTAGAGTTTGTTTCTTGGAAACACTACTAAAAAAATTACATTTTAAAAGTGACTAATTGTAATGACCCATCCCGGGTTGGCCACCCCCGAGACGGTGTAATCACGTTTTGAAATCCCAGCACGACACATATATACAACAGAATAAAAACATACATCGACTGAAAATACACACACACACACACACACACACACACATCAACCCTCAACCCTCAACCCTCAACAGAGGAGTTACATTATTAATATCCCATCTGAAACAATATATACAATATATTATGCATGAATATCTAAAAATATTTTTTCCATTAGTCTGAGAATGTGGATCATGAAACTTACAGATAATAACTCAATCTGAATCTTAGTTCACAAATTTATTTGTCCTGCCCACTATATGAAATTATTTAACAATGAGGATTAAACTTCACAAGCTAAGTGAATTAAATTTATTAGAAGTACTCGATTTGTATACTTCGAGTTATATTCATTCATTGTTAAATCAACATAATTAACCATCTATCTGTTCTCACATTCCAATTCAATCATTTATCAATTTCTCTTAATAAATAAATTATTAAGCTATCCTCTTTCAATACATATATCACATATATTTTATCAATTTAATATTTCCAATTTAATATCATCATAAAGTTCACATCATACAAACAATCAATAATATAATTTTTTATTATGTCATCCATTCTATTTATCTATCATCAAAATTATCTCGTTATGAGACTCATCTATCTATCAATCATTTAATAATCAAAATTGAATATTTAGCATCTCAGGCATTAATAATAAATATTAAAACAAATATAATGCATGAATTTAAATTTTCTAATATAATGCATGAATTTAAATTTTCTTTCTTTCTTTCTCATAAGATCATTTCATATTATCATCTGGGAGCGTCTTCCTACATGTGGACATGTTTCAGCTAGACCAACTGCCTTTATGGTCTTCCCTTTTATGCATATAAGCAATAACATGCAAGCATACATCAAAGCATTCAAATCAACTATCTAGCTCTTTCTCAAAATTATTATTTATTTTTCATATTTATTAAATTGTCTCATATATCATATTAATTTTTCAATCATATTTTCAAAATTTTTGTATAACTTCTCAACATATTTTTCATTAATTCATCCTTTTAAAAATATAAATTCTTAATTAATTACTATTCAATATACCATTTAATCTCTAATCAATAAATCAACCAATTATCATACAAAACAAAAAATACATCATTAAATCATTATAATTCCATGATTTATTCAAATATAATAAATTTATATTTTTTTTTGTCTCGAATACTAAAAGTAAATCTAACTCACCATGTAGCACTTAAAGCTACCCATAGATCACCTTCTTACCTTTCATACTCCTTTTAGTAATTTCTTGACATTGTTGATCACCAACACCTAATCATAAACTTTCATAAATTTTACTATTTCATAATTGAACCCAAACAAAATAATTATTTAGTTATGAATCTTATTGAAAATTTACCTCAAATATAATGAAATCTTGCTATTGTAATTGAATGAATGTACTATCTCTAATATTGGAGAAATTTTCTTTATAATTTTTTGCTAAGAAATTTGAATTGAAGAAAAATAGAAACCAAACAGGATTTGGTAGGAAACCAATCTCTGAAGCTCAGAGACTTATAAGCTTTCTGTTTTTTTACCGCTTAACCGTTCAGATTTTTTTTTTTTGTTTCATTAGAGACTAAAATTTTTAATTATTTTATTTTAATTTTTTTGAAAATAAAATTTACATATTTACGATTGGTTATTTACAATTTTGCCATCATTTAAAATTTATTGTTTTGCCATTGCATAATTATAGTTTTGCCATTACATGATTATAGTTTTGCCATTTACCCTTTAAAAATCATTTTTTCATTTTTTCTACCTTTCAAAAATTTTATAAAAATTACAGAGAAATATAAAAAATTTATATTTTCTTTTAATTTTTTAATTATTTTCTTTAACTTCAGTCAATATTTTTCTTCAAAATTCTTTCATTTCAACTTCAAATTTAAAAAATTTCAGTACTTTTTTCTTCAAAAATTTCTAACTCTTTTTAACAAAATTTTCAATATTATCTTTCAAATCAATACTAAATATTTCATTAATGGATTATATAATTCAATATAATATATGTAAAATTAATTCTTTACACTTATTTTATGAACACGAGTACAACAATTCTACCCATCTTATAAAAATTTCATCTCCGAAATTTCCTTACCTAACTCATTAAAAAGCTGAGGGTACTTTTTCCTCATTCTCCCAAGTTATTTCTTCAACACCTTTGTTCTGCCATAAAACTTGAACTAAATGAATAAATTTATTACGCAAGACTTATTCCTTTCTGTCTAGAATTATGACTAGTACTTGCATAAAAGGTCAAATCTTCCTAAAGTTCTACAACCTGACTCGGAATACTATGGGATTCATCATGTAAACACTTTCTCAAAAGTGAAACATGAAACACATTGTGTAATTGCTTTAACTCTGGAGACAAATCCAATCTATATGTTACTGGTCCAACACTCTCAATCACCTCATATGGCCCCACAAATCTCAAACTCAACTTTCCTTTCTTTTTAAATCTCAATACACCATTCCACAGACATATCTTCAAATACACCCAGTCACCAACCTGAAACTCAATAGGTTGTCTTCTCTTATCAAAATATCCCTTCTGTTTGTTCTGTGCTGCTTTAAGGTTCTCTCTAACCAATTTGATCATCTCAATAGTCAAATCTATCATTCCTGGACCAAATATCTTCCTTTCTCCAACTTCTTCACAACATACTGGAGTTTTGCACCTTCTACCATATAAAGCCTCAAATGGTGCCATCCTAATACTAGCTTGATATTGATTATTGTATGTAAATTCAATCAAAGGTAAATAAGCATCCTAGTTCAATGAAAAACTCAATACACTTGTTCTCAGCATATCTTCTACTATTTTGATGATTTTCTCTGTCTGCCTATCAGTTTGAGGATGAAAGGTTGTACTAAACTGAAACTGTGTACCCATAGCTTTCTGAAAACCCCTCCAAAATCTAGAAGTAAATCTGGAATCTCTATCTGATACAATGCTCAAATGTACTCCATGTACTCTTACAATCTCCGCAACATACCATTAAGCCAACTTTTTAGGATTCCAATTAGTTTTAATAGAAAGGAAATGCAAAGACTTAGAAAGTCTATCCACTATAACCCATACAACATCATGACCTCTCTAGGTACGAGGAAAACTAGAAATAAAATTCATACTCACATTCTCCCATGGCCATTAAGGTACTGGAAGAGGCTCTAATAAACCTGCCGGATGATTATTTTCAGACTTCACCTGTTGACAAATCAAACATCTAGAAATATACTCAACTACATCCTTCTTTATCCCTAACCACCAATAATTCTGTCTCAACCTTCTGTACATCTTATTATTACCCGGGTGCATAGAATACACAGAATCATAAGACTCTTTTAGTATTTCATTTCTCATCTCAACATGATTAGGAACACAAACTCTATGTCCCAATACCACTATACCATCTTTTCTAATTCTAAACTTAGTCGGTTTCCCGTTCAATACTTCTTGTTTGATCTTCTCTATCCCCTTATCTATACTCTACATCTGTAACAAGCGATCAATAATAGAAGATTGTATCACCATATTTACCATCATTCTCTCAATTCTACCATCAAGCTAATATCATGACTCCTAATAGCAGCTAATCTCCTTGTAGACTTTCTATTCAATGCATCAGCTACTACATTAGTCTTCCTTGGATGATAATGAATTGTAAAATCATAGTCACTAATCAACTCCATCCACTTCTTATGCGTCAAATTCAACTCTCTCTGGGTAGATAAATGTGCCAAACTTTTATAATCAGTAAAAATTTCATAAGTGGTTCCATACAGATGATGTCTCCAAATCTTCAAAGCAAAAACTATGACGACCAATTCTAAATCATGGGTTGGGTAATTTCTCTAATGGTTCTTCAATTTCCTAGAAGTATAGGCTATAACTCTCCCATGTTGCATCAACACACATCCCAACTCCTGATGCGACACATCACTATATACTATAAATCCTTCATCACCAAAAGGAAGCACTAATACTGGAGCAGTAGTCAATTTCTCTTTTAACAACTAGAAACTCTTCTCACATTCTTCTGACCACATAAATTTCACTTCCTTCATAGTCAATCTGGTCAATAGTCTAGCAATAATAGAAAAATTATGGATAAACCTCTTATAATAACTAGCCAACCCCAAAAAGCATCTAATTTTAGTCACACTAGTGGGTCTTTCCCAATTCAACACTGCCTCCACTTTCTGTGGGTCAACTACTATACCATCTCTTGACACAACACGCTCTAAGAAAAATATTTCATTCAACTAAAACTCATACTTAGAGAACTTTGCATAAAATTTCTCTCTCCTCAAAATTTCCAACACTATCTCTAAATGTTGCACATGCTCTTCTTCATTCTTTGAATATATAAGAATATCATCAATAAATACAATCACAAATCGATCCAAGAATGGTTTAAACACCCGATTCATTAGATCTATAAATGCTACAAGAGTATTAGTTAACCTAAATGGCATCACAAGGAATTCATGATGGCCATAATGTGTCCTAAAAGCAATCTTAGGCATGTCCCCCTCCTTTATCCTCAATTAATGATAACCAGTTCTCAGATCTATCTTAGAAAACACTCTAGCCCCCTGTAACTGCTCAAATAAATCATCTATCCTAGACAAAAAATATTTATTCTTGATGGTGATCTTATTCAACTGTCTATAATCAATACACAACCTTATCATTCCATTATTCTTCTTCACAAACAACACAAGGGCTCCCTAAGGAGACATACCAGGTCAATTAAATTGTTTATCTAGCAACTTCTGAAGCTGAACTTTCAATTCTCTCAACTCAGCTGGTGCCATTCTGTAAAGTGCTATAGATATAGGTGCTAATCCTAGAATCACCTCAATAGAAAACTCAATCTCCCTGTTGGGAGGCAAACCAGATAATTGATTAAGGAACACATCAGAAAAATCTTTCACTACTAATATTTTTTTCTAACTTTCTAATCTCCTTTATAGAATCTACTATATACGCCAAATAGCCCTCACAACCCTTCTTCAACCATCTACTATCAGTCAGGGCAGAAATAAGACAGTTGACAAGTATCTTACATTCTCTCTGAACATTAAACTCCTCTTGTCCTGGTATCCTGAGCACCACATTCTTCTTAAAATAGTCTACCTAAGCATGATATGCAGATAACCAATTCATCCCCAGAATTAAATCAAAATCTATCATATCTAAAGGCAACAAATCAACTTCAAATTCTCTACCAGCCATACTAATCACACAACCCCGATAAATTGTCCTGATAATAACCTTATCCTAGTAAGAACCTCAATAATAACAGCATGCATTAGAAAACTAATACAAGCAACAATAGATTTCATCTAAACACTGGATGCAAAAGAATGGGTTGCACCAAGATCAATAAAAAATCTAGCAGGTCTATTAAGAATAGATACAATACTCATAACAATATCAGGAGTGGCATGTGCATCCTATTGGGTCAATGCATAGACTTTCCTATCTCTGGGCTGTAACTGACCACCACATCATCTCTTAGCTACTGATCTTCTACCTTCGCCCCGCATACTCCCTGATCTACCACCTCTCTCCACCTGTTTTCTCCCAACACCTCTAGCACTTATCTTAACAGATTTTCCCACTGGACAATCTACACTGGTATGTTCTCCCTCACCACATACAAAGCACATCATAATAAGATAATTATGAGAAAGATGCTCTGTCTGATTACATCTATAGCAAACTCTTATCTCTCGATCATACATTATATTATCACTTCTTCTTGGTGGTATACTTACTCCTTTACCATAACTTTCAGTTCCCATAGTTTGTCTCCAAAATCTAGAGGTCCCACCAATATTACTCTGAGCTATAGAAACAACAGATCCTGCTTGCCTTTGACTCTATATTACAGTTCCCTATGACAAAGAACGCACCCTTTAGGGTGGTTTCCTACCATACACACTCATACTACTACCACCTCTGAGTCCCTCAAATTTAGACCTCTTCAACCAATCCCTCTTACCTCTAAAGTCCACCACATCTTTCTCAATCTGTAATGTTTTATCTAGTATTATAACGTAATTCCCAATACCCATATAAGAGACTTTAGTTCGAGTTTTATAGTGTAACCCGTCTTAAAATCTCTTATGTTTTCTCTCCTATGTATTTACTAACTCAGGTACAAAACTCGACAGGGCTATAAATCTACTATCATACTCAGCCACAGATAAAGTATTCTTCCTTAAATGAATAAAATCACTCTCCTGTTGTGCTGAAACGAATTTGAAAAATACTTCGCAAAGAACACATCCTTACACTTATGCCAAGTTAAGGGTTGATCTACCTGTGTACTCAATCCAGGAAGAATATCTAACCACCATTTAGAAGCCTCACTTTTCGGCTTAAATGAAGCAAAAGCAACATTCTGTCTATCTGTCACTGGTAAGACTTCAAAATATTTCTCAACATGTTTAATCCACTGCTCAGCCTCAATAGGATTTACAAATCTTTTAAAAGACTGGGGTTTAATTTAATAAATCTCACAAAATAATCCCCTTATATCTCATGTGCAAACACACCCTCTCCCTTATAAACCTCTTGTCTTACCACATCAGGTTCTGTTCTAGCCCTTTCCTCTAGTCTCATCTGTAAATTATCATCCCTTTCTTCTGTTGCATTTATTCTCTCTATAGTACGATCAAAAATTTCTCTCAACTCATCCCTCTTAATATCATATTCTATCCCGCCTCTACTAGTACCAGTTGTACTAGCAACCTGTTCCCTTGTATGAACCACAAACTCGACCTCTCTCTCAAATTCATCTCTTCTAAATATTGGGGGTCTACCATGTCCTCTCTGGTTCAGTACTCTACCTCTAGCTGTAGCACGTCCACGTGTCATCCTTAGACTTTGTATTAAAATGTAGTTTATTTAAATATTCCACTTCTTTAATTTTTTTTTGCAGTTTACAGAATCATAAAACCTAATGCTCTGATACCGAAATTGTAACGACCTATTTTAGGTTGGCCACCCCCGAGACAGTGTCATCACGTTTTGAAATCCAAGCACGACACATATATGCATCAATATAAAAACATATATCGATTGAAAAAATATATATATACATCAATCCTCAACCCTTAACAGGGGAGTTACATTATTAATATTTCATCTGAAACAATATATACAATATATTATGCATGAATATCTACAATTTTTTTTTCTCCATTAGATTGAGGATGTGGACCATGTGACTTACAGATAATAACTCAGTCTGAATCTCAGCTCACAAATTTATTTGTTCTGCCCGCTACCTGAAATTATTTAACAAAGAGGAGTGAGCTTCACAAGCTCGGTGAATTAAATTTACTAGATGTACTCGATTTGTATACTTCTAGTTATATTCATTCATTGTTAAATCAACATAATTAACCATCTATCTCTTCTCACATTCTAATTTAATCATTTATCAATTTCTCTTGATAAATAAATTATCAGGTTATCCTCTTTTAATACATATATTTTATCAATTTAATATCATCATAAAGTTCACATCATACAAACAATCAATAATATAATATTTTTTATTATGTCATCCTTTCTATTTATCTATCATCAAAATTGTTTTGTTATGAGACTCATCTATTTATCTATTATTTAATAATCAAAACTGATTCTTTAGCATCTCAAGCATTAATAATAAATATTTAAAAAAAATATAATGCACGAATTTAAATTTTCTTTCTTTCTTTCTCATAAGATCATTTCATATTATCATCTGGGACCGTCTTCCCACATGTCAACATATTTCAACCAGACCAGCTACCTTCCTGGTTTTCTCAACCAGACCAACTATCTTCTTGATCTTCTCAGCCAGACTAGCTACCTTCATGGTCTTCCCTTTTATACATATGAGCAATAACATACAAGCAAGCATACATCAAAGTATTCAATTCAACTATCTAGTTCTTTATCAAAATTATTGTTTTTTTTTTCATATTTATTAAATTTTTTTCTCATATATCATATCAATTTTTCAATCATATTTTCATAAATTTCATGTAACTTCTCAGCATATTTTTCATTAATCCATCATTTTTAAAATATGAATTCTTATATAATTACTATTGAACATACTATTTAATCTCGAATCAATAAATCAACCAATTATCATCCATAACAGAAAATACATCATTAAATCATTATAATTCAGCAATTTATTCAAATATCATAAATTCATATTTTTATTGGTCTCAATTACTAAAAGTAAATCTAACTCACCATGTAGCACTTAAAGCTACTCGTGGATCACCTTCTTGCATTTCCTACTCATTTCAGCAATTTCTTGAAATTGCTGATCACCAACACATAATCATAAAATTTCATAAATCTTACTATTTCATAACTTAATTCAAACAATATGAATTTTATTGAAAGTTTACCTCAAATATGATGAAATCTTGCTGTTGTAATTGAATGACTGTACTATCTCTAATATTGAAGAAATTTTCTTTTTAACTTTTTGCTAAGAAATTTGAATTGAAAAAAGAAAGAAATCAAACAAGATTTGGTAGGAAAACAAATCTTTGAAGCTTAGTGACTTATAAGTTTTTTTTTTGCACCACTTAACCGTTCAGATTTTTTTTTTGTTGCTGCACCACTATTTTTTTTAAAAAAAAACAAAGTTTACATATTTGAAATTGGTTATTCACAATTCTGCCATCATTTAAAATTTACTACTTTGTAATTATATAATTACTGTTTTACCATTATATAATTACAGTTTTGCCATTTACCCTTTTAAAATCAATTTTTCATCTTTTCTTCCTTCTAAAAATTTCATAAAAATTATAGAGAAATATTTAAAAAATTATATTTTCTTCTAAATTGTTTTGAATTATTTTCCTCAACTTCAGTCAATATTTGTCTTCAAAATTCCTTCATTTCAACTTTAAATTTCAAAACATTTCATTACTTTCTTCTTCAAAAATTTCTAACTCTTTTCAACAAAATTTTCAATATTATCTTTCAAATAGTGTTTCAAATCAATACTAAATCTTTCATAAATGGATTATTTAATTCAATATAATATATGTAAAATTACTTCTTTCCTCTTATTTTATGAACGCGAGTACTACACTAAATAAGCACACAAGCCTGAAAAAACTGTGATGCCAATCAAATTGTTCATATATGCTTTCTTTTAAACTAAGTGAAAGACTAGAAAAAACTACAGAACTGAAGCCAACATGACTTCATTTGCTTTCATTTTCAATTATGTACAAATTATATAATTGATTTACATATATATATATATATATACATATATATATATGTATATGTGTATGTATATATATATGTGTATATATATATATGTATATGTGTATACATATATATTCACTGTAATAATATATATAAAATATCTTTAAATCTTAATTTGTTGAATTACTATAACTATTGCATGCATTAACATATTTGAAACATTAGTTTCATGCTAGACACCGATTCCTAATAGTTTTCTAGAAGCTAGCTAACTGTAATATTACATGCATTAACATATTTGAAACAGTTGTTTCATGAATCATTATCACCATTTTAAAATTAAATGTTCCCTTTGGTCTTAATATATTTGAACCCTCAAAGATGCAACCACTCTTTTTTCTAGCAGAATTTTCGGAGATTTAGGCACTTATGCAGCTATAAATTGGTTCTTTCTAGCATGAGCAATTGCTCCAATCCTTGTCTGGCTAGCATCTAAGGCCTTCCCTTGACAAGAATGGATTCGATTAATCAACATGCCAGTATTGATAGTGAAACTGGAATGATGCCACCCGCTATTGCAGTTAACTACACAACCTGGATCATTGTGGGTTTTCTCTTTGGCTTTATTGTTTTCAAGTATAGACCAGAGTTGTGAAAGAGATACAATTATATTCTGTCTAGTGCATTGGATGCTGGTCTTGCCTTCATAGGTGTGCTTATTTACTTCTGTTTAGGCTTAGAAAATGTTAGTATATTGATTGGTTGGGGAATGACCTTGATGGCTGTCCATTAGCTTCCTGCCCAACAGCCAAAGGAGTTGTTGTTGAAGGCTGCCTTGTTTTCACCTAGACTATATGTATTTGTAGGAAACATAAAGTGTTTTGTTTTGGCATTTTTTGTCAAGTTTACATTCTTAATGGTCCTTTCTCTCTAGAAGAATTAAAGCAGATTGGCAGGAAACTAAAGTAGTTGAATTTGAATAAAATACGTATAAAATGACTTTTGATTATTAAAAATGTTTCTTTAGCTATTATAAAACTACAACAAATGAGGCATAATATCCAATCCCCCTTATTTACTTTCTCTTCCTTCTCGTCCCTCCAACTGAACACATTGCTATACTCATTTCTACGCAACATAATACCCACAGGTCTAGTTTCTTCCATCTGGTTTAAACCCAAAAGGAAAAAAAAAAATGAAAGGCACATTATTAAGGTCTAAGATGATAGATAAGTGGGGTCCAGATCAGATGAGCTATCCCTGAATGGCCTAAGCAATGGCCCATGCCCCACCTATTGTATGCATACATGTCACCTACCAAGCTACTATGCATCACATTGGAATCCTAAATTCCAGAAACTTTAGTGAGCAGAGAGTTAAGTGAGAGCAAAAAGTTGTCTTCTAGCACTAACTCTAATGTGTCTATCTTAGTTGTACACTGTGTGTGGTTCACCAATAAGGTCTTAATCAATCAGAGAAGACATTGACTGATCTTCCAGACCATCACATACTTTTCACCTTTTTTTTAACTATTTCTGGTTAATTACCTATATATCAGTGCTAATATAATCTTCTTTTATCATATTTCACTTTTTCAATTTTTACCATTTTTAGGTACTTACACCAACACTAATCCTCCATATTTATTAGCACACCATCACACATTTTTCATCTTTTGTTAAAAAATAAATTAACAAAGCCATGAAGAATTGTAATAAATAATCAAGCACATAATATTTTTTAAAATTTGATAAATAAGAATCAAGCATATAATATATATCTATAAGATACTTATAAAATAAATAAAAAATATCACAGTAACAAGTGAAACAACACTTGTTCCAGCATATAATGAATACAAGATGACCAATGAAAGCTACGAAGATCAGGAGCCAAGAAGAAAGTATAGAGGAGTGAGGCAAAGGCTAAGGGGAAAGTGGGCAATAGAGATAAGAGACCCATTCAAGGCTGCTATAGTAAAGATAATCGTTAATTTAAACATGATATGATCAATGAATCGACTGTTTCACAACGTTTGTAATGGGAAAATGAATGCAACAGAGAATTAATTAACTAAGCAACCATGAAGTTTCAATACACATATGGCAAAATCTATGCAACTTAAGTTACATCATCCACAGGCATAAAAAGTCAATGAGATTACACATCAGTAACTCGTGTTTTTATATGATCAGATTAAACGTAAAAAGTTGTATGCATATGGATTTATGACACCGAACAACCTAAGTATAAACATAGAACAATACAACTATATATCAGATAAACAACATAAAACCATGTACCTCAGATGGACTGAAAAGTCCACAGGCTTGATCAACTATATTCAACAAGGATGCTTCCTGGAAAATTGAAAATCCAATGGTAGTAAGTCTCACTTGAACAAGTAGAAGGTAATTAGTTTTGGACTCATGAGATGATATAATTTGTCTGCTAAGATATTTGGGCCAATTGATGGTCACAGGTAAGGAATATAGACCATAGTATTTTTGGATGATAAGTTTATAATGTTACACTTTCCTTACCTCTACCCCGATCCATATTGAAAAATAAATAAATTTTATCTAAATAAATTATGCCTTCAACCAATATCATGGCTAGTATTATAGTAAAATTCTTGCACTCTACCTAACATGTATTTGAAAGTTCTTTATATCATATATATGTAAACAGAGGAGGCTAGTGGGATACTGATTAATTGCAAATAATATGCCTTATTTCATTCATTATTTTCATGTCAAGTTAACAGATAGTTCATTGACCTGAAAAATACATAAAAGAAAGAAAAAGAAAAGATAAATTCAGAAAAAAAGGAGAAAAACAATCACAATACTTTTTTGACAAAGTAGTTGCAATATATCAGATGGCATGGAATTCACTAGTACAGTCCTTTGGACCAAGAGAATTCTCATCCTTGTACAATTTGTTCAAAGCCAATCCTCATGATGCCTAATGATTTTACAAGATCTATGGAGTCCAAGAAAGTGAATAAGATCCTGAGACCACTACTTAATTGTGGTTTAGAGTTTGTGCAGTTTACACTTGAATTGCCTTCTTTAGTTAAGCACCCCAGTAAGCTTGCTACCAGAGATTAAGAGCGGGTGCAAGGATTAGGAAGTAGGGAAGAGTTTACTTTGACACAGATTCCATAATTCTTAAGGACTCACTACAAGATAATTGACATTTGCCGGCGCTTCACCAAAACACCACAATATATTAACCGCCGGCACTTTTTTTGTGGTACTTCCTTGAAGCGCCGCAATATTCAAAGAACATATAACGGCACTTCAAAGCACCAATATATGCGAATCTTATTACATATTCCGGCGCTTTGAAGCGCCGCAATATACCGAAGCTAGAAAACACCAAAATTTTCTCCTTTGCATATACCGATGCTTTCAAGCACCAGAATACGAAATGAGCATATACCGACGCTTCAAAGTGCTGGAATATGAAATGGGTTTCCAGTATATTCTGGCACTTCAAAGCGTCGGAATCTACTCGAAACCGATTTCATATTTCGGCGCTTTGAAGTGCCGAAATATGAAATGAGCATATTTCGGCGCTTTAAAGTGTTGAAATATGGAATGAGCATATTCCGGTGCTTTGAAGCGCCAGTATATGAAATGAGTTTCAAGCATATTTCGGCGCTCGAAACCCATTTTATATACCGGTGCTTTGAAGGGCTGAAATATGAAATGAGCATATTCCGGCGCTTTGAAGCGCCGGTACATGCTCATTTCATATTTAAAGCGCTGGAATATGCTAAAAAATTTCACGTATAAATAACCCTGCCGTTCCTTGCCGTGCCCGTATTTTTCCCTAAAATTTTCTTCCTGCACCCTAAGCTCCCCCGTGCTGTGACTTTCCCCCAAAATCTGAAGTCCTGCACCCTAAACTACCGTGCTTAAGGTTTTAAAATTTTGCTTCGCAGGCAAAATGACTTTTCTAACTTTCGGGAGATAATCAGATTCTTTATGTTAGCCTTCAAGTAAATAGTCTCTCTTTAACAATATCAACTATTTAATTAGATAAGTTTATTCCATTTTTCTGTTTTCCTCTTTTGCACTTTTCTTCGTTGTGTCTCTTCTGTTAAATGTTTACACGCAGAGATGATTTTGTTTTTTTTACAAGCTATGAATTGAATTAGAATAAGCAAAGAGAAAAGGTGATCCTGTTGATTGAGAGGATAAATTTTCAATTCAAATCTGGGAACCGAGTATAATTATTTTTCATGAGCTCAATGTGTGTTATTATGTGTTTTTTTTTTTCGACATGCAATCTTTAGTAAGTGCTGTCAAACAATTAGAGATTATTGTGGGTTGTTTACCCAAGTTGAATATTGCCCTTTTAATATATTGGAGGGGTGAGTTCTAGCATACTAGGACTTTTAACAGATGTGTTCTAGTTCTCTGTAATGTGATTGTCATTTAGAGCCCGTTTGGTTGCACAGGAAATTAGAATTGGTTGAAATGTTGAATTTTAGTATCTGTTGAACTTAAGCATGTAAAATTGAATTTCTGTAGAAAGCAGAGAAAGTAATTAAGCAAGGCCACCTAGAGTGTAAGTGGGTGAGGATTCAAACTGATGATAGGTTATTAGCTTAATTATTCATAATTTTGGCACAAATGGTGAGGATGTCAATGATAAGTTGGTGGATGAATTCTGCATAAGCTTTGTTAGTGTCTCACAATAATTGAGTATTAGTTATACTGGCCGAAGAGATACAAAATTTATAGTATAAACTAGAAAGTTTAGGGTCTATGCCATCGTGAGAGCAATCATTGACAAAGATAAATTTTGCATCAGTGAGATTGCTATTGAGTTGATCAATTAGTGATTCAAGGCGTTTGTTAAAAATATCGACTGCATCATTCATGTACTCTACATAGAAGGCGTTGTTTTTGCCATACAATGCTATTGCATTTGGAGTGCAGCCTATTAGTCCCACTACATTCAAGGACACCCACCTTGACCTATAATTGTACAAACTCTGAAAAAACAGAACGGATTATTGTCATCTTCCTATTAGATTCTGAATTACCACCATTAGAAAGAAAATAAAGAAAAGTATCAATGAAATAACAGTGTGACGTCGGGCAGAATAACGATTATTCTGCAGACTAGTTTTCAACAGATAATTCATAGGGAAGAAAATAACACAAGAGAAAAGATCCCTAAAAAAACAGAGGAACAACTCTGAGTTTTATTCAAAATTATGCAAATCAATAAATAATGTTTACTAAACCCTAAACCTTATTTATAAGGTCAAGCTAAAATAGGAAAAATAAATTAAGGCCGAATTTGAAGTAATTGCAAATAAAAATAAAAAATTTCTTAAAAACTGAAAGCTACCAAATTGATGGCCTAAGCGTCGTTTTTTGGCTTAAAAACGATGACACTCAGGGCCTCTAAGTTTTGCCCGAAAGCTCGTTTCCAATCAGACTAGGGTCTTTCGGGGCCTGATCTGAGCCCATGGTAGTTCATCTGCCAGTTTTGTTCTGATCTGCCAACTCTAGGTACCTCAGTGCCATCAACGTGCTATCTGACAACTCAGCATCATCTGACTCGGATCCTCCTGCATCAGTCGCCCTGGGTTGGAAAGAACTCGTCCTCGAGTTCACAATAGCCTCATCGAAATCCTCAAAACAAGGACTCAGGTGTTTCACATTAAAGACATCAGAAGTTCTCAAATGAATGGGTAGGCGTAGTCTGTAGGCGTTATCATTGATCTTCTGCAGGATCTCATAGGGTCCAATATTCTGCTCCTTAAGCTTATTATACTCTCCCACGGGAAAACGATCGCGAGTTAATACTGCCCAAACAAAATCACCAACATCAAAAAGTACCTGACGACGATGATTGTCTCTGAGCCTTGTACTTGGCATTACTCTCGTGAATGGCCAGCTTCACTTGCTCATGGATACCCCGAATATTTTATGCCATCTCATCTGCCTTGTGATTCAAACGACCCACACGTGGAATAGGGGTTAAGTCTAGCACCTCGGATGGATTCTGACCATATACAATCTCAAATGGGCTCATTCTCGTGGTTCTGTTTTTCGACCTGTTATAGCCAAATTCTGCTTGAAGTAACGCCAAATCCCATTGTTTCGGTTTAGTTCCTGCCAAGCTCCTCAAAAGGTTTCCTAAACTTCAGTTCACCACCTCGGTCAGACCATCTGTCTAAGGATGGTAGGCGCTGCTAAAATTCAACTTCGTCCCCAGCTTCTCCCATAAACACTTCCAGAGCTGACTCATGAACTTGGTGTCACGATCTGAAGTGATGGATCGAAGAACACCATGTAAACGCACAATCTCCTTGAAGTAAAGATGAACGATCAGGGTAGCATCCATTATCTTCCTGCAAAGTATAAAATAGGCCATCTTGGAAAATCTGTCAACCACCACCAAAATAGAATCCAAGCCCCGTTGGGTGAGGGGTAAGCCCAATACAAAGTCCATACTGACATCAAACTAAGGGGATTCAGGTACAAGTAAAGGTGTGTATAGGCCCGCATTAGTGAGAACTCCCTTGGACCACTGACACACATAACAACGCTCCACATGATGAGCCACATCACTGGTCAATTTGGGTCAATAATAGTTATAAGAGATGAAAACCAATATCTTATCTCGCCTAAAGTGTCCCTCGTTATGAAGTTCACTAATAATTTGCTGTCTTAGTGAACAATCTGGAACGCACAACTGTAATCCACGAAACAGATAACCATTATGCAAAATAAAATCATGTCGTTGACCATCAGTTACCTCATGAATTATCCTCCCAAAGGAAGGATTGGCAGCATACATATCAGGGAAAACTTCAAATCCAACGATTCTGGTGCTCATGGTGGTGAGGAGTAATGTGCGACGGCTCAGTGCATCTGCAGCACGGTTTAGATTTCCTGCTTGGTGCCTTAGTGCAAATGTGAACTCTTGCAAGTACGCCACCCATTTAGCATGCTGCCTGCGTAGCTTGTGTTGGCCATTGATGTATTTCGGGGCCTTATGATCAGTGATAAGAATGAACTCCCTCTGCACTAGGTAGTGACGCCAATGCTTCAGGGACTGAACTATGGCATAAAACTCCAGTTCATAGGTGGAATAATTCTTCTTGGATTCTGACAGCTTCTTACTGAAAAAAAGCTATTGGGCACCCTTATTGACTCAGAACACCACTAATACCAACCCCAGATGCGTCACAGTTTACCTCAAACACCTTTTCAAAATCAGGAAATGCCAAAACTGGTGCCTCTGTCATTTTC
The DNA here is from genome assembly GCA_023935145.1 of Bretschneidera sinensis. Classification (NCBI taxonomy): domain Eukaryota; kingdom Viridiplantae; phylum Streptophyta; class Magnoliopsida; order Brassicales; family Akaniaceae; genus Bretschneidera; species Bretschneidera sinensis. Next base: position 29,624,656 of record CM043702.1, read on the forward strand.
TGCTTGACCACTTCCCCGGACCACTGAAAATCACGTCCCTTCAGGCACTCTGTGATAGGAGCAATCAGAGTGTTGAAATTTCTAATGAACCGCTTGTAAAAGGATGCCAACCCATGGAAACTTCTAACATCGTGCAAGGTTTTCGGTTTGGGCCACTTCAAGACCGCATCTATCTTCGACTGATCGGCATGAACACCATCAATAGACACAACAAACCCCAAAAAAGTTACAGTGGTGGTGAAGAAAGAACACTTCTTCTGATTGACGAACAGGCGCTCCGTCCTCAACTTATCAAAAATATCACAGAAGTGATCAAAATGTGATGCCCACGTCGGGCTATAAATGAGGATGTCGTTGAAGTAAACTACTACAAATTTCCCCGTGAATGGCCGTAAAACCTGATGCACAAATCACATAAATATGCTGGGTGCATTGAACAGCCCAAAAGGCATGACCATCCACTCATACAACCCCTGTTGTGTCTTAAACACTGTCTTCCACTCATCTCCAGGCCTTATTCTGATCTAGTGGTATCCGCTTTTAAGGTCAATTTTTGAGAAAACCTTAGAACTGGACAGCTGGTCTAGCATATCATCCAGGCGGGGAATTAAAAACCTGTATTTTACTGTAATCCTGTTGATTACTCTGCTGTTAACACACATACGCTAAGAGCCATCTTTCTTTGGCACTAGCAGGGCAAGAACTGCGCATGGGCTCATACTCTCACGGACGTAACCCATCTCCAACAACTCTACCACTTGTCGCTGCAGCTCTTCAGATTCCTTGGGACCAAGGCGATAAGCCGGTCGATTAGGCAAACTGGATCCCAGAATAAGGTTAATCTGATGCTGAATATCCCTCATAGGCGGTAACCCAAGGGGAAGATCCTCTGGCATCAGGTCAGAAAACTCTGCTAACAGCTGCTGCACCTCTAATGGTAATTCTGGATTCATGTCTGCCGCACTATCCCCACAAGGCAGTAAAGTATAGACCACATCTCTATGCTCAATCTCAGCTAAAAACCTGGACATCGAAAGTATATTAATATTACTGGCTACCGGGGTAGGAGTGGTTCCTTCTCGACGAGGTGCCAACACAATCTTTTTCCCTTTTATGCTAAGGGAATAGGTATTTTTCCGCCCATCATGGATAACACTACAATCATACTGCCAAGGTCTGCCTAACAATACATGATAAGCATTCATAAACACAACATCACACCAATCATTATCAAATATTTCCTACCAATCGAAAAAGATACTAGGCATCGCCTATCTACTGTTACCTCACTGCCTTTATTTAACCACGACAATTTATATGGCTTGGGATGACGATCTATCTTCAAATATAATTTCTAGACAGCCTCTTCAGACACTACGTTCTCGCAACTACCACTGTCAATGATCATCTTGCAAACTTTATCTGCAACTGTGCAGGTCGTGTGGAAAATATTGGTCCTCAACCAATCGTCCCTTGTATCGCCCTTGGGGGTCAATAAACTCTTACGAATAACCAAGGTCTCATAGTTGTCTCTATACAACACACCTCTATCTTCATCATCATCATACACAGGCTCTCCAATCTCCTCAGTTTCGTCTACTATATCGTCCTCAATTAGGAGATTTTTGCCCTTCTGACTAGCAGGCTTCCTGCACTCAGTCGATTTATGTCCCTGTTCACTACATCTGAAACATCTAATTTTTAAGTTAGGGTTACCTTGGGTTGGCTGCTGGGCAGAACAAAATTATTGAGGGCGAACTGGCCGACTGCTTTGATCGCTGCTTCGGTTCATTGGCCTCATGTTCTGCTGTTTTTCCCCCGCAAGTGCACGCTGGTATGCTTCAGAAACGGTCCACAGCGAGTGAAGGCTGAGGACATCTTGTAGGGGTTATCGTAATCCCTCAAAATACTTTTCCACTATCTGCTCTTCCGTCTCATATAAATCATTCCGGGCTATCAATTGATAGAACTCCTCCGTGTAATCATCAACTGATCTCGTGCCTTGCCTTAACGAATGAAGTCGCTGAAATAAGGTTTAAGTGTAGCCGAAAGGAAGAAAATGACCTTTCATCTTCTTCTTCATCCTCTCCCAATCAGTGATCTTGGCCTTGCCCTGCCGGTCGCGTGAGCATCTCAACTGCACCCACTAAGCAGATGCTCTGCCTTTGAGTTTGATGGTGACCAGTTTTACTTTGACACGATCTGGGACTTCTTTATACTCGAAAATATGCTCTACTTCATTCAACCAATCGATGAATCCTTCGGCCTGTAATGTACTAAAAAACTCGGGCAGATCCACTCTAAATCTGAGGTCTCCGTAACGATCCTCCCGACCACGGTGCTCCCTGAATCGACCAGGACTGTGATACGGGTTTTTGAAACTGGAATCGAAATCGTGATCTTTCGTCTCACGATCATGGAAATTCTGCACCGCTAGACGCCGGGTTAACTCTGCGACTTGCCTCTATAAATCCTCAATCATCGCATCCTGAACGTTACAATCACGGTGTGGGGCTTCCTCGTTCGGAACCTGCCCGCGACAACCATGACCACGATCACCAGCCATGGAAACTGATGAAATCTCACCCTAGGAAGATGCTGAAACTCTGATACCAACTGACACTGGGCAGAATAACGATTATTCTGTAGGCTAGTTTTCAACAGATAATTCACAGGGAATAAAATAACACAAGAGAAAAGAACCCTAAAAAACAGAGGAACAACTCTGAGTTTTATTCAAAATTATGCAAATCAATAAATAATGTTTACTAAACCCTAAAACCTTATTTATAAGGTCAAGCTAAAATAGGAAAAATAAATTAAGGTCGAATTTGAAGTAATTGCAAATAAAATTAAAAAGTTTCCTAAAAATTGAAAGCTGCCAAATTGAGGGCCTAAACGTCGTTTTTTGGCTTAAAAACGACGAAGCTCAAGATTTTTGATTTTTCCCGGAAGCCCATTTCCAATCAGATTAGGGTCTTTCGGGGCCCGATCTGAGCCCATGGCCCGTTCTAGGTAGTTTACCTGCTAGTTTTGCGCTGATCTGCCAACTCTAGGTACCTCAGTGCCAACAACGTGCTATATGACAACTCAGCATCATCTGACTCGGATCCTCCTGCATCACAGTGCTAATTAATAATTACCCTTAACTGCTTTGAATATTCATCAATAAAAACTTCGTCAAATTTTTCTGGGGTATATTGGCTACTTGTTTTGTAAAATTCAGGCAAGAAGTAGTTGTTAATGTAATCGTTGTTGCCCATTCCAACTGAATATAAGCATTTCCTCATGTGATCTGCTGCTAAATCCTCATTTCCTAGTAATTCAACTATGTTTGAGACTATAGCTATGTGATTTCTTATCTGCTTATTTAAGCTGATGTTATCACCCTGTAAAAGGAAAGTAAATGTTTTTCAGCTACTGTGAAGTTGTTATGTGTACATTTCTCTGTTCTTCTTTTACTCCTGCTCTTCTATATTTTTTTTTGTGTTGTTTATTTGTACATTTATCTGTTCTTCTTTTTCCCCCTTGAGAAGTTTCTTCATGCAATATCCTCAATTTCTTTACTTATTCATTGATCAACTGGAAAGTTATATAGCTGGAAAGCTGAAATTTGCTTATTTTGACCTTTTGTATGTCTATTATATAGGTATTTCTTGTCCAAATCATTAATAAAAACCCTTTTCAAAATAGAAATGCTTATAATGTGAATCAAAGACATTTTTGTTAATCCTGATACAGTGCTTAAATGAATTTAATTTTTCCTTTATGATCACCTTTTAAAAGAGACGCACTTGAAACAGAAATTTTGGAGTATTAGATACTGTTATCTCGCAATACTTGGAATTTTTAAAACGTGATTAATAAAAATCTGAATTTAATATCCTTTTGATGCTTTATTGCCTTGCTTTGTGCATTTGCGACAATGTTCAAGAATAAAGTAGGTTTTACTTGGACAAGGATAACACCTGAGCTTCTCTAAGATGAGAAATCTAGTAGCTTTTGTTTGTACAAGAGGTTACAGCTTGGTTGCTAGGATGGAGATGTTAAATAATACTTTGTTTGAGTTTTGGATATCAACTGAAAAGAGACTTTTGTAACAATTTTGGGGAAGGGGAGGTGCATCATTGCAGTATATCTTTTCTTTGCTCATCCATGAAATATTTAGAAGTACCTAGCGCTCAATGAAAGAATGATCAACATCAATAATTTTTTTGGTTGGTTATGGTTTTCTTTTTGCATTGCGTATGAGGATTAAGCTTTGTTGATTTGTTGGGAGTTGGGACAGTTGGGTTCTCCAACATAATAGCATCATTAATGAGTTCATACTTAGAATCTTTGATATATTTTGACGTCAGATCCGAGATGGACAGTTTTTTAGTGTGATGAAAGCTGTTATCATTACATACTTAGAATCTTCTTGTATTGATCACTTGCGCTCACAAAGGTACATACTCCTAGCTTGCTAGAAAATTCAAATGCTCTGTTGCTTGGTGCCCTTTTGAAGTGAAGAATGTGATATCCAAGCCCTATGATGATTTGGGCCTAATATGTTCATCTTTGATAGTGTGAGATATAATCTTTTTTATGTTTTTATATATACAGATTGTAAGATGTATAGCTCAAAATATATTCCTCCCTCAGTCAGAGATAATATGTCAAACCAGGCTCCAGCCGACTCTTCACACCATCAAAAAGATATTGACCATGAGCATGAGTATCACCTTGATGATGTTCATGACTCGCAAAATGATTCTGAGACCGAGCCAATAACAACGGGAAGTGAAAACAATGATAGTGAACAATACGAGATAATTGGTAATTTTTGTATTATAATGCATTCTCTTTATAACTAGTTTGATATCACATTGTTATACTAATTATAAAATTTTTGTTTTCAATGTATAGATTTTGAAGGGAGGGTGAGGAAGCAAACACATGTCCTGAGAACCTCACAAGTATGGTCCCTTGAACGTGGGGAAAAAATTGTTGTCCACTTTAATGCACGTAATCAACCAATTAAAAAGGGTGGCCAAATATTAAGTAGCTGGTTGGGAAAGGTTGCAAAGAGAGGGAACCTTTGTCCGCTTAATTACACGGATGGAAGAAGGTCCCTTCTAACTACAAGAAGGACCTTGTTTTATTGATTCGAGTAAGTAACAGCTTAATTTCAGGTTTTCCTTTATTTTTTTTGTGGTGTTGTACATGCATAATCCCTAACACTAATAATGCTTATTTGACATCAATTTCCTTTCTTTATGGTAGAGGAAGTTCCATTACCCTATGATTGAGGCGATAGACAAAATTTTATTGAGGATGATAGGGAAAAAATGGAAGGACTACCGATATGTGCTTAAGAGGGACCACGTGAGGAACAAAAAAAAACAACAAGTTTTGAGCAACATTGTCCCAAAAGAAGTAGATCAAGACTAGTGGAAGCAATTGGTGAACTACTGGTTCTCTGAGCAGAGTGAGGTTGTTTTAAGATAATTATGTTCATTTAGATTCTCATTGTTTCTATTTTTTCAATAATGACTTATTATTCAATTGGTTTATTATTGGTGTAGAAATATTCTATTATAGGGACATCGGCACGTGAAAGACAACAATGTCCTCACACGACCGGTTCAAAAAGTTTTGCTAGAAGACGAGATGAATATGTGAGTTCATTTGCTTCATTCATCCATTCTTTCATTGAGATGTAGTGTATTGAGTCACTATTTGAACTCTTTTCATAAATGGTGGAAGATGACACATGGAAATGAGCCTGGGCGCGTAGAGTTTTTTTGCTGAAACTCATAAATGCAAGGATGAGACTTTTATTGATGAAGTATCACGACAATTTGTGGTAAGTTCACTTACGTATATGATGGAATGCTTGAGTCCTATCTCATTTGTTGAATGATCAAAGAAGAAAATTGCATTTATTTGTCATGGTTGCTATTGTAAAGCTGAGGTTATCTTTTACTATAGTATCCTTATCTGTTGTTACTGTTTCTTATTTTTAGATTAATACTATATATTACAATGTGTACATTATCCTTGGTGTTATTTGTGAGATATATCATGGCTCCACCAACTGTATCATGTTTCTTTCAACTTTTTAGATCAAGCTTCCAGTCTAATGCTTCACGTAAAGTTTTCAATTGAGAAGTACCAGAGATATGAGTGAAGTTGTCATGTAGAAAAATATCATATTATATTTTTCTCTTACTATTTGTTGTAAGACAGATAACCAGTAGCATCTGTGAAAGTAAGTGTTAGCCTGTAATCAGGGAAGTAGAGTGCAATTACAACAGACACTGTTTAAAGAAAACATGAAGGATCCTACTAGACATCATTCTGTCATGGAAATTGGCATTTCAATGCTTGGTTTTGTTTCTTCATAGGATTTTCAGCTAGGATATCTTTTAAGCATAATTTATTAAAAAAAATTCACTTTCAAGTTTGTATAATTTTATTTTTGGGATGAATGGGAAATTTTACTGATTCACTCAAAAGAAAGTACAGGGTTGTAAGGCCAACCACAGTAATAACTCTAACAGCCATAAACCAGATGGAACACTTAAAGCCTAGAAAGCTGCAGAAAACCACCAGCCTGCAACAAAACTAAGTAGCATTACATGCTACAAAGAAATTTCGACCAAGACAATATCACTAGTGAAAGGACACCTAAATAACTCTTTAGTGTTTGATTAAATAAAGAGTTTTTAGCAATATTTCTCAAAACCCTGGCTGTATAAGCCTGTGCACCAACTGAACATATTAAGATTTTCACAAATCTCTTAGAAATTGGATTATATATCATGTCTTTTACTTTCTTGAATTAGCTATGGAATGATGTTGTTGAGTATCTTTCCTGGCCTTGTTGAATTGGGTTATTTATTTTGACAAATCTTTTGTTGCTTGAAAACAGAAAAGGTTTTCCAAAAAATTAAATTGAAAATGTATTGCTAGTCTATTGCTATGAGCACACAAATGATCATCTAGTAGAAGATTTGGTAAAATAATATTTTTTCCTGTTAATTTTAATATATATTTTAGACAGAATGATGATATTGCCAGACTTGAACTGATAATGTTATAGTAAAAGCTTTTGAAATGACAAAAGTACCATGTTATAGTATATTATACAGGTTTATTTAGATTTGTAAAATGTCTTAAAAACATGGTTTATTTTATCGATTTCTTTTTAAAATAGTTATTTTGGCCATGGTCACAGAGATCCTTGTGAAAGTTAGAGATAGTCTTTTCTCTTAGATGAATTTGTTTTATCCTCTGTTTCTTTTTTGTTGTTTCCTTATTAATTTGTGAATTGGTTACATTGTTTGGATTGTATATTTGTTTTTCTTGCAGGAGGTTTTATGGAAAAATAGGAGAAATTCTGCCCGTTTTTCTATAAAATATGATAAGCAACTTTTGTTTTATGTAAATTTCGCTACAATTAGCTACTCAATATTCGGAGGAGTTTAATCTTCATTGTTTCCTAATTATAGGTGACAGCTGAAGCTCGTGTTGCTGAACTTGTTGCAGCTTCAGGATCCTCTGATGCTAGCAATAATTTAGCAATATAAAATGAAGTCTTCACCGAGCTTATGGGTGAAGAGAGTTCTGGTCGTGTCCGAGGTCAGGGGTTTGGAGTGACACCCTCTGCTGTGTATGGACTTTCAACTCAAATGAGGAATAATATGGGATACCATGAGGCTTATGCTGAAGAGATAAATAGTCTGAGAGCACAAATGGAAGAAAACAATCAACAGTATGCGCATCAGATTCAAGAAATAACAGCGAAACACGATGATCAAATGAACAATATGCAATCCCAAGTTGATGAGCTGAAGTCTTTACTACAACAGTTGGTAAATAGAGGACCTCAAAATTGATGTTGATGGTAAAATAATTTTTCAGATTACATTCAGTTATTTTGTTTTGTATGAAATTTATATGTTAACTATGATTGTTTTTTTTTTTTTTTTTTTTTTGTAAATAAGATGATTTTTGTATTGAGTAAAGGAATTTTTAAGGATATTTGATGGTATATTTTATATATTGAAGAACATTTGAAATTTTATGGATTTGATGGTACATTGTATTTATTGAAGGTATTAGTGTTGATATTTAAGCTAAAATAATGTAAAAAAACAATTAAAATCACTTTTAACGGCTCTTAAAAACAATTTTTAGCGGTGTTTATAACCATTTTTAGCGACGCTTAAAAGTGCCATAATATTAATATGTCCGCAATATAGCAGCACCACTATATTTCGGCACTTTAAAGGGCATTTTGGCGCTTAAAAGCGCTGTTATATTTTGGCACTTTAATACGAAAAAATATGCATATTGCGGCACTTTATTTGCGCTTCGACACCACACATACTGTCACTTTATCCGGCGCTTGCAATAAGTGCCGGTAATTCATATTGCGGCACTTTAAAGCGCCGAATATGCAAAAAAAAAAAGCTCCGGCGTTGACTTTTAATCTTGTAGTGACTTCACAAGCTGACATATATTGTTGGGGTGCAAAGTTTAGATAAAATGACTAAGAAGTGGACAAGGCTAAATGGTACAGTTGTAATCTTTGCTATTGATGATCCAATTTTGCTCAACTTCTTAGAAGAGTTTGCTAAAGCTTTCAATGGAAACAAATGGAAGCATAGGCTTTACCTGGTTTACAGAGTGATCAGAAGAGTTCAAGGCACGTGATTATAACCTTAAAATTTTCGAACTTGAGATTTTCTATTGAGTGGATCAGATAAGGATTATACAGGCCTTTTAAGAAGTGTTGAATGGAGACTGAACCAAAATGAGTGGACAAAACACTGCTTGAGCTAAGGCAAAGGAATAATGTGATACAACTATGGAATAAGCAGATTCGAGAAAAAGAGATTGAAGAGGGAAGCATCATCCAATAGATCACTGTACCATTTGCCTATAGATACCATAGTTCTTGGAGAAAAATTTCTGATCTTAGTGGATAAGCTTCTAAAGTTGTAGGCATTCACTTGGCTAGAGATATTTTGGGAAAGCAACGTCACCATAAAAGTATAAACTACAAAAGCTAGCTACCAAATGCTAAGATGAAAATACAAAACACTTCGAAAACCCATGAAGAAAAACAATTTGAAAGTTATCCATTCTAGTAACTTCTTTTTTTTCATTGAAATTTGTTGCACCTAATTTTAGCTTTCTTCAGCTTTTGTCTTGTACCTATATACAATCCATCATAAATCTCATCTTTCTTATTAGGTTTAATCAGCCTTATAATATACTTCCTAAAAAAATTTAAGAAACCTAAATTCAAAAGGAAAAAAAAACCTAATATTGAATCCGGAACATACAAAAGAAAAGGAAACCTAATCTTCAAACTTTAAATTTCCCCTCTCTTCCTTGAATCTTCAATGGCTACACCGACCCAAGATGATGGCCTATCTCTGGTCTTTAAACTTCAGCTTTCTCTCTATTCCACCTCCACCACTGATGGATAGATCGACGAAACAGAGAGATTGAGAGGGAAAGAGAATAAAGGGTACGGTTGAGAGTGAGAGAGATATGAAAGTGGGTCACTGATACAGCTTAGAGAATGCGAGAGAAAGAAGAATGGGTCACTGATACAGCTCTGCGGGTAGAGAGTTCGAGATAGAGAGAGATTAAAGTTGACCACTTTTTTTCTTTATTTGCAAATTCCATTTTAAAAAAGGTACAGATTTAGGACGGGTGAAGCTTGGCGTCTAACTTTTAGGTCTACACTGACGGTTTGTTATAGTCTATACTTACGGATTTTGGATTGCGTAAGACATAGTCTATAGTGACAGAAAAATTTATCTAATTAAAAGATAAAATAAACTAGGATAAATATATGAATTATATATCGATTATCAATGCAATGATTATCTTGTAGTTAGTTTCCTTTCATATGATCCTTACTACTAATTAAATTATATCTAGCATAAACTAAAGGTGAACATTCTTGTGTTTTCTTTCCTTTCAGTAAATTGAAACCTAAAACTTACCACGAATCTACTTGACCTTTTACAACCTAAGGTAGGGCTAGTGGCACAATATTGTAATAGATTAGCACAAGTGGTATAGTAAACAAGATGAAACTAGTGAACTATAACCGTCCAGAACTAGCTTCACCAATATAAAAGAGGTAATGCTAACTAGAAAAGATCCACCGAAAATACATAAAACAAAAGGGATCTCTCAAATGCCAAAACAGATTGAATCAGCAGACAAAGCCATTGATCCTCGGAGCAAGTAAAATGCAGCTTTAGTAATCATCATTGAGACCTAATCCTTCATCCCGAGGATAAAATATGAATCATGGTACACATGCACATGGAAATAAGATCAGTTGTAAGTGCGAAAGAGATAGCATACAAGGCATGACTATGCCTTCAATATCTCAAACAAAGCCTTTGTAACTATCTCCTATAGAATCAGTAATAATAACAATTACACAACAACACAATAAAAATGAAAAACTTGACGTTGGGCAGAATAGCGATTATTCTGCAGGCTAGTCGAACAGATCGTTCACAGGGAGTAACACAAGAAAAACCCTAAAAAACAATACAGAAAAACAACTCTGATGTTTTATTTAAAATTATGCAAATTCAATAATAATGTTTACGAAACCCTAAGACCCTACTTATAAGGTCGAAACAAAATAGGAAAATTAAATTAAGGCTGAAATTAAAATAACTAAAATAAAAAGTTTCCTAAAAAATGTAAACTGCCAATTTGGAGGCCTAAACGTCATTTGTTTGCTAAAATCTTGCCAGGCTGATTACAAAGTAATCAGGTTTTGTTTGTTGGCCCATTTCCAATCAAACCAGGGTTTTTCGGACCTGATCTGAGCCTATGGCCCGTTCTAGGTAGTCCACCTGCCAGTTATGCGCTGATCTGCCAACTCTGCATCATCTGACTTGGATCCTCCTGCGTCAAAACTATACCTGAAAACAATATAGAACCAAATAAGCAGGAAAAAAATCAACATATTCCAATTATTGCCCCCTCATATTCTCTTTGAAAAGTGGAAAGCTAAATCTAAATAGAATCTTGAAGCCTAAGGTGTTAATTATTTAATACTTCACACACCACATAAAAAAAACATCCACTTATTTGAAGTTTAAACCCCAAGTCAACTATGAAGCTATCTGGCTCAATTAAGCCAATTTCTTTCTAATTCTTTTGATAAACCAATATTAGAACCATAAGTTCAAAATTCCTCTTCGTTTTACCTCGATTTTTCTTCTTTCGTCAAATGAAACCTAATCCAACTATCCGTCTAGCTCAGTTTACTTTGTAAATTTAGTTGCAAACCAAAAAGAAAATTAAAGCAATATAAAATTCAATGAAACAAAAAAAAACCATGAGAATAAAGCAACAAAAAATGGCTTATCTATGAGAATAAAAGCAAAACCATACAAATATAGAACAAAATTTCAAAGAAAACAAAATTGCATAAAATATCAAGAGAGAAATCTAAAGCTAATGATCCTTAATTTATGGATAATAAGAAAGAGAACCTGTAAATGGAGAGGATAACGAGCCTAGAAAAACACTAACCTTCAAACTTCAGATTTTCCTCTCTAGCTTCCTTTAATCTTCAATGGCTACATGACCCAAGACGATGCCCTCTCTCTAGTCTTCAAACTTAAGCTTTCTCATTGCTTCGCCTCCACAATTGATAGAGAGATCGACGAACAGAGAGATTGAGGAAGATATGAGAATTGCCGATTTAGTGCTTCTTGGGAATGGGTTTCTTGGCTACAAGTTTGCTGGGTATGGATTTTGTGCGCAAAAGAAGGATACAGGAAAGAGAACAGTTGAGAGTAAGAGTGAGAGAGAGGTGGCAATGGGTCACTGAGGGCTTAGAGATCGAGTGCGAGAGAGAAAAAATGGTTTTAGAGCTTTGAGGGCTTAGAGATCGAGTGAGAGACAGAGATGATAGTTGACCGAAAAATTAGAACATATACTAACGGTTTTCCTATGGTCTATACTTATAGATTTTGTAAATCGTAAGCATATATACTATATACAGTGACATATAATTTTATCCGTAAGTATAGACAAAGTCTATAGTGATGAAATATTTTATTCGTCAATATAGACATAGTCTATAGTGATGAAATATTTTATCCGTAAGTAAAACTTGAGCTTTTACTGACGAATTTAAAATCCGTCGGTATAGGGTGTATATACTTACGGATTTTAAATCCGTCAGTATATTACATTTTTTTAGTAGTGATGGCGTGGATATGTAGATTGAAAAATTCTGATCGCAATGGTTTGCTTTGATGAAGATGGGTTGATTGTCGATGATGGTGAATGATAGCAAAATTGTAGGGTTTTAGTCACCGAACTCTCGTAGTTCTGATGGTGGTGGTGTGTCTAGTCAATGGTGACGGTAGAGTTGTGGCATGAACATTAGCGGCGACAGTACGTATTAGGGAAATTGGAAATTGTGTTTCTTTTTGGTAGAAGACCTTTGCAATACCAGAGAAGTTTTTTTTTTTTTTTTTTGTACCAGCCGAAGAACTATTTTGATTCTTTTCTGCGTTTCCTTTTTTTTCCAAATAAAAGATGCACCGGTAGAAGGGGTGGTAGTAGTGGGTTGGATTTTTTTTTTTCTAAAGCTGATAGATAATTATTTATGTAATATATGTGACTGATGAGGATATAGGAACTTTCAGCTCTGATACTACTTTGATGTAGAACAGATAGTTTAAAGAGGACAAATAGATTGAGAAATGAGAGAAAGAATAGATATGCAGTAGAAATAAGGGAGATTAGATAGAAAATAAGCAAAGAAACATCAAACAAAAGAGGAGAGAACAGAACGAGGAGAGAACAGAATGAGTAGAGAAATAGAGAGATAAATTAAGCCTCAAAATTCTGTAATCAACGTCTAAATTAAAACCCTAATGTGATTAGTGCTCTTATAAGCATTGATCCTAAACTTATAGGAAACCATAAAATAATAAATACTATAATTTATAATTTCCTAAACTAAAGTCCTACTATTTTACTGCTTGCTCCTAATAAAATCATATTAACAAAATAATCTCACAAAATAACCTAAAATCCCACAAATCTTAAAATAATACATATTTTTCCCCCCATTCTGCATCACCTTATCATCACTGGAAATAACATGGCTCTCAACTTTCCTTTTAGGAAGGATAGGTTGAAGCAATTTGAGATAACAAACTTAGGGCTGATGAATTGTTTTTTTGGGAATGGAGGTGCAATAATCAACTGATGGTATTTTCATCTCATGAAAGAAGCATGCCACAAGTTCGATTATAAAAATCAAGATGTTGAACTGCTCCCTAGTCTCTGCTCCTCTTATTAACCAGATGATAAATTGCTGAAGGGGATGGAGCTAAAAAAACAGATGAAAGAGAGTATAAGAGTTTGATTGACAGTCTCCTATATCTTACTTTCCAGGTTTATGCAGTCCCCTAATTATAAAATGCATTTATCTGCGCTAAAACGATACTCAAACATGTTAAAGCTACTGTTGACTACGGAATCTTGCATAAGCTAGTAAGTGAACCTCATTTGAGGGGGTTTTCAAAACGTGACTGGGAAAGATCTTGGGATGACATGAAAGCACTTAAGGTTATGTTTTATTTTTAGCAAGTTGAGCATTCTCATAGCTATCATAGAAGCAAGAAATAGTGGCCCAACCCACTGTAGAAGCAAAGTGCATTGCAGTCTGCAACTCCAAATCAAGCAATTTGGATAAAGAAAGTTTCAGCAGACCTAGGGGGAGATCCATCGGAAGTTACTCCTATCTTCTATAATATTTTATTTATATGGTTTAAGTTTCATTTTGTTAGAGAAGCAGAAAATTCTAGAGAAATCAGCTAGATTCATTGCAATATATAGTGAAGAGCCAATTACAACCATTTTTACTAAAACTCTTCCCAAGGAAAAGTAAGAAAATCTAAGATGCAAGCTAATAGTAATGTACAGTGTGATAGAGTTATCTAGATTTTTGAGGTTAAGAAAGTATTTGTTTATTATGACTATATACCTTTTGTACTAAGATGAATTAACGAAGGAAAATTCATGAATTTAATCAAATATCTCTCTTTTTTTTCTCTAATTTTCTTTGTTTTCTTTACATTTCTTGTTCTGGTAAAAATACTTCATCACTGATCCAATAAGAACTCCAAGTTCAGTAAAAAAAAAGTTTATTTTAATACAATAAAACATAGCAAACACCATTTCCTTTACTATGGGTTCCTCTTGGTTTTAAAGGCCTCATAAGATTTTAAGTGAAAGTTTGTAGCTTCGAATGCTATGTGAACGTACAAATTAATTCCGTATATACATCAGATGTCCAAATTTTAATTACCTAAGAAATATAGAATCTCATCAACCAAAAATATATATATATATATATAGGATGGAATAAATAAGGTCATTGAATCTATGCTTGATATTATTGCTTAAGGATATGTTCGAATCGAGTTTGAGGAGACAAAAAGATAGGATATATAAATTCAAAGGTATCCTTCTAAATTCTCTCATCTTCCCATTTTGTTTGCCTTCAAACTCCCAAACAAAGATGAATTAAAACATTTGGAGTTTTAGAGGGATTTGTGGGATACAATTACCTCTCCAAATTGACTCTTTTGCATTAAAAAAACTCTCAATCAACAAAGTACATATATCCCTCAATTTTATTTTCCTTTATTCTTTTCATTCCCCTCAATCCAAACAAGAGGTGATCAGTTACATCAAGAGAAGTAGAAGAAAAACAATATTGCTAGTGTCCAAAACCAATTTTCATCCTGTTAAGGTCTTCACACAACGGGAGATCATAGGAACTCGGGCTTGATATACATGGATATGTACCAATATGATTTAAAAGCTTAAGCTCATGAGTCTTGGGCACAAACTATGTATATAACCCACTATTATTTTTTATTTCTTTCAAATGTGAGATAACTCATATGTGAATATTCTAACAAAACTTTCATTCATATGTGAGTTATATACCAAACTCCCCCTTAATTGGAACCACCGGTCACACGATCAACAGAAAAAGCCAAAACAGACTCAACCATAGGAGTCCTCACAGGGCAGACAATCGTCGGCACACAAACACTTTTTATACTCAACCATGGGACAATATCGTGGGAGTCACACGATTGTGACCAACTCGAACCAAGCTCTGATACCAATTTTTTATGGTCGGAAGTACTTCACACCGTGGGAGATCATACGAACACAAGATTGATATACATAGATGAGCACCAATATGATTCAAAAGCATAAGCTCATGAGTCTTGAGCCCAAACCATGTATATAACCCACTTTTATTTTTTATTTCTTTCATATATGGGAAAACTCACATGTGAATATTCTAACACATCCTTTGATTAGGAATATTGTTAAGGACATGACAATGAGATACCAAGGCTATAAAGGATTTCCTTGGATCAACCTGTTTTGGAGAAATATTATGAGAGTTAGCATGAACATGGGATCAAACCTAGCTAATTGATTTGAATTCAATCGCTAGCCATCCATAAAACCAGCATACACATCTATACATAATTCTACAATGAATGATGTCGTTGTTGCCTTTTTCTCAAAAGTCATTATTATGTGTATTTTTCTGCTAAATGCGGCCTTCATGTCAACCAAATATTTGGATTCTTCCAAATTATTCCGTCAAGCTAATCCTTGATGCATGTCAAAGTCTTTGAAATAAGGATTTCTCCATACAACTAGCTAGATAAACGAATCAAGTTGTCGGGAAAATGTCGTTAGTGTTATGTATTTCTTAGAAAACAATAATTGGTTCACTAGGGCCGAGTATAAGAGAACAATAAGGAGAAAATGTGAAATCTTGGTGATACTATATTGTTTATGTAGATGATGATTATTTTCCCACTAAATGAAGAAAATATCGTAACTCATCGTGTAATTTAGTGAAATAACAATTATTCTTATCATATATAGTTATATCATAACTATGCTTTAATATTATTGCTTTAGGGGTATTCCAAGATCGAGTGGGAAGAGACCAAAAGATAGGATGAATTAAAAATGTATCCCTCCAAATAATTCTCTCATCTTCCCTTTTTGAGTGCCTTCAAACTTCCAAACAAAGATGAATTAAAACATTTGGAGTTTTAGAGGGATTTGGGCGATTTTTATCCCCAATCCTCTCTTTTACATTAAAAAAACTTTTAATCAACAAAGTACATATATCCCTCCATTTTCTTTTCCTTTATTCTTTTCATTCCTCTCAATCCAAACAAGGTGTGATTAGTTACATCAAGAGAAGTAGAAGAAAAGCAATATTGCTAGTGTCCAAAACCAATTTTCATATTTTGATTGGGAATAATGTTAAGCACTTGGCAATGAGATACCAAGGCTATAAAGGATTTCCTTGGCTCAACCTTTTTTTGGAAAAACATCATGAGAGAGCATGGACATGGGATCAAACCTAGCTAGTTGATTTGAATTTAATCGAACTAGCCACAAAACTAACTGTTTATACCAAAAATAATTTAATGTTGTGGCATATCTTGATTGGGCCATGTGTAAAGGCCCTCGCAAGTAAGAGAGAATACAGCTGAAAAAAAAAAAAAGGTGTGAAAAGAGCATTAAATGAGATAAGATGATTAGTCGTCAAAAAACCCACGAAACAATGACTTTTAAAAAGAGAAGTGCAAGGGACAACATCAAGACAAGTAATAGAACTTGATGGTTTGAGACTGATAAGCTTGAGTGAACTTTCTATATCTCGGCCTCGAGCATGATGGATGGAGTCATAACAACCAATCCAGCTATTCAGGGATCGAGGACAATCCAAGAGTTGTGCATTTAACTAGATTAGGTAAAAGTGACCACAATTAAATACAACTCATGAAGTGGAGTTAAATATTTTGACAAGTGGCATGATCAGTGCATTTAATCAAGGGAACGCGATGAAATGGAAACTTGAGAGACTATTGGAAAATATCAACACAATTGTCTAAACCTGAAGCAATATAAATAGCAGTAGAATCATTCATAAGCCACAGACAAAAATCCAACAATCATTATCTTCCTATATTTACCTTCTAAATTTACTTTCTTTTACTTTTCAGTTGCAATAGGAGTAGTTGTATTGTAGTCCTAGTTGTATTTCCTCTTCTTCAACCTTTTTCTTTGTTTGTCTCGAAATCAACCCAAGCCAGTGCTGCATTGAAGGCTTGGCCTACATTATAATGAGTTCGAGGAGTCTGTATCCGGTACTTTGAGGCTTTAATCCTATAGACCCTTTGTATCAAGATTGATTTTAATATCAATACATTGAGTTTGTTGTTACTGCGCATTTATTATTTATCCTGGTAGATTAAATTATCTTATTTGAATTTATAACAACATATCATAAAGTCCTCTTAGTTGAGGCAATATCGGACTTATCTAGAGAAGTATTGTTCCAATCAAACCTATTTCAATCTCGATTCAAGCACAAATTAAATTTTGCACCAACACCAACATGCACATCTATAATTCTACAATGAATGATGCCATTGCTGCCCTTTTCTCAAATGTCATCATTACCCACATTTCTTTGCGAAATGTGGCCTTCATGTCAATCAAATCTTTGGATTCTTCCAAATTATTCCATCAAGCTAGTCTTTGATGCATGTCAAAGTTTACGAAATAAGGATTTCTCCATACAACTAGATAAACGAATCAAATTGTCGAGAAAATGTCATTAGCGCTAGGTACGTCTTAGAAAACAATAATGTGTTCACTAGGGTTGAGTATAGGTGAGCAATAAGGAGAAAATGAGAAATCTTGGTGATACTATATTGTTTATGTAGATGATTATTATTTTCCCACCAAATGAAGAAAATATCGTAACTAGGCATGTAAGCTAGTGAAATAACCATCAATCTTGTGATATATAGTTATATACTTTAACTAAAATGATTTTTCTTTTCCTCATCTCTTTTCTTAGACTCCAAGATATTAATTTCACACTACTTGACATGAACTTTTAAGAGAATTTTAATGTTAATTAATTTTAATGTAAAAGTTCAATAGGCTACTGCATGTGTATTGTGACAAAAGTAGGATTAATTATATATTTTATAAAGAGTGTTTAATTTAGTCTTAATGAAATGTGAACAAACGTTTAGAGGAGATTTAAGTTTGTGTTAGTAGTTTTTATCAAAAAAAAAGTTTGTGTTAGTAGCAGTCATTAGTTGCATGGATTTTTCCATATATGATAAGACTAATCGTTCCCAGCAAGTGGAACCTGGAAATGAGTGGATGTTGATCAAAGGCAACATCTTGCCTGGAAATGAGACCTTAATTGTCGAGCACCAATGGCCACTTCGATCACTATATGTGTGTCGCCCACTAATATATATTCACTGTGTTAGACCCACGCGGATCGAATTGAGATACTTTAATTAGGGATCTTGAAAATGACCAACTAGGAATCTTCTTTGTTGTCACCTTAATTTATTTGCAAGACTTTAAATATCTATCGATCCTTTGGCTTTGTAAAAAGATTCCAAGACCATCTTCTCAATAATTACCTTTTATATGGTATTGGTGGGCTAGGGAGGGGTACCCCAGTTAAGGGACGGATCTCCTTTAATTTCACGATGGTGCAAACGTAAAGAGAGAAAGGTATTTAATGGAGACTTTGTCAGTCCCATGAACGTGGGTTCTAAAAGTGGGAAAATGCAATAAATGAAGAGAGAGAGAGAGAGTCAGAGATGCTTTTGATTGAGAATGGAAGGAGACTAGTTGCCAGTGGTCCTGCCACGATAATTCTTGGATCAAAAACATACATCATACTAAATATCTAATGGAGTAATGCGCATTAGCAGTATCAGCTGAGTGAATTGTCTATTCTTCTGTTAATCTTGTTCTGCTTTGGGGCTCAGATATGATGCAGTACATTCTTTTTCAATCAACACATGTACATTGTTAATTGAGCGATTAAAGTGATCAATATATATTTTTATTACTAATGGAATGTAATTAAGTTTGTCCTCTTAATTGTTCCAAATTTGTTCGATATGGAAGTGCTAGAGCTAAGATATGTAACTTTCATGGAAATTCAATCTTGAATTGTCTTTATAAGCTTTTGAATAACTCCATTAAATACTCTACGTACATGTGTCTTTTCTCTAGCATTCCTTTTATCTTTTCTTTTATTTTCTTTTATTAACTTACCTTGATAATTTTTTATCAACTCTTGACCCCAAGACCTCAAAGCATCTAAATACAGTTAAATTTGGACCAATAACCAATGAGCTAAATACTTGTTAGGATTTTGACTCAAATTTTCAAAAAAAAGAATTTTAATTGGTTTAAAAAAAGTCTAATTTCTTATTTTATAATTGTTTGTTATAGTAGTAGTAATAGTAGTAGTTTTCTATATTGTTATTTTCCTAGTAGTATTAAGAAAATCTTCTTTATATAAAAGGGATCCTAGAGAAGGTTTGAGGTACACTCATAATTTCAATATACATTATAAATTAGATGAGTTTACTACTAGAGCTAAGTTGCAAGCTTTGAGTATACCAAGGTTTTAGGTTGTCAAGTAGAGATAACATTTATACTTAGAGTTAGGTTGTTGACGCCGGACAGAATAGCGATTATTCTACAGGCTAGTCGAACAGATAGTTCACAGGGAGTAACATAAGAAAAACCCTAAAACAATACAGAGAAACTACTCTGATGCTTTATTTTAATTTATTCCAAAAAATAAAATTAATAATATTACGAAACCCTAAGACCTTATTTATAAGGTCGAAGCTAAAATAGGAAAATTAAATTAAGGCCGAATTTAAATAAAATAAAATAAAATAAAAGGTTTCCTAAAAACTAAAAACTGCTAATTTGAAGGTCTAAACTTTGTTTTTTGGCTTAAAAACGATAAGGCTTAGTATCATATACTAAGTTTTTCCCGGAAGCTCGTTTCCAATCAGACTAGAGTCTTCGGGGCCCAATCAAAACCTATGGCCCACTAAACGATGTAAATCGACTTAGGTAGCCCACTTGTCATATGACAGCTCAGCATCATCTGACTCGGATGCTCCTGCATCAGTTGTATTGGGGCTTTTGGATTGTGAGATAGTGAGAGTTTAGAAACTTTACCATTTCTAAAGTTGTAATTAAAGATTAATAAAGTAGTGGATATGTTGATGGATGTAGGCAAAAGATTGTCAAATCACATTAATTATTGTTGTTTTTGCTCTTTATTTGTTATGCCTATTTAATTATTGTGGTTTTTTTTCCTAAAATTCGAGTAAGTGGATTTTAAAGGTAAAATATCAACAAATGATTCAGAGTTGGTTTTGATGGCAAAAATACAAAAAAAAGAGGGCGTGATTAATATTGAGCTATTTGATGAATTGATGAAGGAATAATGAATGATGAATATTAACTTTTTCAATTTCGTTATTACTAATTTATTGAGTAGTATGTTGGCAGAGGATGAGTATTTGCCACTTGAAGAAAATGATATAGTCACAATATTAATGGTAGGAAAGGAAGTTTGGATAGATAAGGAGGTTCCCGTGACACATCCAAAAAGAGATAAGTCGAAGATGACACATGTGTGTTCAAGGATAAAGAATTGAACATAAATATATCAAAAGATGAGTCAAACAAAGAGAGGGAGTAGAGCACTTCATGTAAGGAGTAGGAAATATTAAGATCAAAGTCTCTAGATTTTTCAAAGAAAGAGTACATCTACAATGAGAAAAAGGAATACACACAATTACAAAGCAAGGCCATGACAAATGACTTGAAGAAGTTGAGTAGAATGAAGAAGAATGATAATGGAAACGCTAATGAGGGTGATGAAATGTAAGTTCTTCATAGTTCAAAGGTAGTGTTGAGATATACCATGAACTAATAGGGCTCATATGTGTTGAATAAGAGGATGATTGCATCAAAAAGTAAATGGAAGAGACTAAAAGACTAAAAAGATGGATTGCATGCACCAACCAAAAAGAGAGTTAGATTTGTTGATAAGGTAGAGAATTTAAGCCAATGTGGAGATTGTTAGGATTTGTATCCCAACAAGGATGAATTCTAACTGGTTTAGGAAAAACTTAATTTCCTATTTTATAGTTGCTTGCTCTAGGAGTAGTAATAGTTTCATCTAGTGTAGTTCTTTTCCTAATAGTATTAAGAAAATCTCATCTATATATAAATAGGGTCTTAGAGAATGTTTGAAGTACACTCATAATTCCAATATACATTGTAAATCATAGGGTTTACCACTAGAACTAGATTAAGAGCTTTGGGTGTATTGATATTTTGGATTGTCAAGTAGATAGAGCATTTATAACTAGAGTTACATTAAGAGTTTTGGTTGTATTAGGGCTTTTGGACTATGAGATAATGAGAGTTTAGCAAATTTGCTCTCCCTAAAATTTTAATTAGAAATTAATTAAGTAATTGATTTGTTGGTGGACGTAGTAAAAGAGATTGTCGAACTATATTATTTATTGTTATTTTTAATTTTTATTTATTTTATCTATTTAATTATTATAATTATATTTTTTTGTATAAAATTTGAATAAGTAAATTTTAAAGATAAAATCTCTACAACACTGATAGTTTTTTCCTCTTGCATTTCTTTGTACAGTGCTATTAAGTGAAGAACTCATAACATTTTGTATTGGTACAGTCAGCCCTTGTGTGCTGCTTTGGCCTTTGTTGCCGATGAGTTGTAAATATGCATATCGAATAAGGAGAATGTATCCCATACTGTAGAGACACACATGGTAGGATAGATCCAGCCTTTGTAATTCAGATTTTTTGGGCATAATGATTATGATTAAAAAAAATTAAATAAGAGATTTAAGTTAGATCCTTTTCTCATTACCAGAAAAAAATAAAAACCAAATAAATTTTTCCTATTTTTAAAAAGATCGAGCAGTTTCAAAAAACGATAGCATATGGTTGCATAAAATGGCGGCCGCGCAGTTAATTTTGACATTTGAGAGACACTGATCACCAAATTTCCTCATCACTAATTAATTAGTTGGTAATAACAGTAGAAAAATTAATTAGTTGTTACTTCTAGGCCACTCTCTCAACCGACCAACCTCAATCAAGAAGAAAATTAAGTACCGAATGAAACTTCATGCCTGCCATTACATCTCTACATAGTTAATGCATGTCCCCCTTCAAGCACCTTTTATTTATACATGAGAAATGATAACTTACCTAAAGAATAAGTTAGTAGCCAAACTTAATCTTTGTAAATTAGAATATATTTGAAAACATTCTCAAAAATAGAGTTATTTTCATCAAAAATTTTCAATTAGTATAATAAAATAATCAAAACTAGTGGGCGTTGGGATGAAGAGCATGTGCGGCAGGTGGATGGCATCAAATTTTGGCGATTTGTGGTAACTCTGATCAAAAATTAAATTTCGGACACGATTGATAATATTAACTTTTCGAAATACCTCAAGAATGTATAAATCTAAAAAATTTCACCTTAATTCGCCACGAGGTTGTTGTCAGCACGTGAAAGCGGAGGGTCGACAGTAACGGGGGAGGAAGGGTTTGAGTCGCATTCGATAAATCTCGACGAGAGTTTTTTAATGATGTCGGAGATGTGCTTTTTCAACCATTGATTAGTCTGATATCGCCAAAAAATTTCAAAAATACGTGAAAAAAATTAAATAAATACATTTATTAAATTATCCTATTGTTCTTGTATTTCTGTTATAAAAATTTAAATTATTTAAAATATTTTGATCTACGAAAGTTGGATACGTTTCTAATTTATGGGGTAAATTAGCAACCTATATGCATGTAACCTCATTATCGTGTAACTCTTTTAATCTGATAAACTTCTTCTTCTTCTTCTTCTTTTTTTTTTTTTTTTTGTGTTGCAATACCTAAACTAATCTTAGAACTCGTAATTTGTTTATCAAACCATTCTCACTCTCCAATGAAATTTTTTCTCCTTTTGTAATTATCTAATTTTTTTCTCACCGTTTGTGTTTTTCGAATAAATTTTCAATTGAAAAAGAAAAAAATCTCACATTCTTCTTAAACACATTCCCACCAATGATATTATTGTATTAAATTAATATGGTAATTAACTGTTTTAAAAAATAATTCATAAATAATCTTAACTAACTTAAAAATGGAAAAGCTGGAAAGAAATGCAAGTTAGTCAACTTTAATTATTTAGATAGTCTTAATCCCATACGTAATCATCAAGAAAATAAAATTTCCATTCAAAAAAGGAGAAAACCAATCAGCATCGATGCATTATTATAAAGAAATGATCACCCATCAACTCTTTAATTGTTAGACTAATGCACACGCAATTTGTAAAATTACTTGAACATGAACATGAACCTATCTAATCATGTTGGTCCTCCTAATAAAAAGCATGTGTACTAATTTTCACCAAATATCAGCTGTCTTAGAACTCTTGCTGCCTTGCATAGTGTGTACGTGTTGTTGGTGGAATCACTTTATGTGCCAAAAGAGCCAAACAAAAGCAATAAAGGAAAAAATATATAAAAATGTCTAGTGGGTTTATCTTCTATTTTCATCTTCATCTTCTAGTCAGTGAAAACTTAAAAAGCACATAAAGTTTGGAGGATCTTTCCAAAGAAAGGAGTTAGTTTTGGATCTAAATCTTTATCTCACTTCATTTATTGTTGTATTGTCACTAAAAGCAAAAGGTTTTTGAAAAAAAAAAAGATTGATTTATTAACCTTAGCTTTTATTTTTTTTCCTTTTTGGAACTTGGACTTGGTGAAAATGGCCAAACCTAATATTTCTAGTGTAGATTCAGTGATATTACTACATATGGAGTAAGTTTTAATCAAAGTTTGCAAGAGAATCTTTCCCCACGACGACCAGCTGCCCTCCTGAAGAAGACTAGAGAGAACAAAAAATAGAAGAAAAAAGAATCTTATAGGGGTAATTATAATTCTGCTTTCATGTTTAATCACTATTGAAGAAAAGATGTTGCATGCAGCATCATTCCAGGGCACTCAAATGTGTAGTAAATCATTGATACCCAACTGTCAGTAAATCAGTGCGTGGGTCAATACTAATGATATTTGTGAGTCATTTCAAACATTAAGGTTGTGTTTAGATGTTGATTAAATTAAATTAAATTTAAATTATTAAAAAATTAAATTTTGATTATTTAAGTTGATTTTAATTAAAGTTTAAACAAGTCTTAATTCTATGAGATACTATTTATTTATTTGTTGCATGAATTAATGATATTAATTAGATCTAAAAAAGTTAATGCTTAAAATATAGCAAAACTAGCAACCATAAGCAGAGAAAATAAAGAACAAAGCATTTCACTCATGATTCAATTTGATTAAGGTTAGTCCATATATTTACTGTAGAACAGCACAGCAACATAAGTCATTAATTTTACGGTTCACCCATGATATAAAAGGCGTATACCAATAATTATGACTATGATTCTAAAGTTTTTATTAAAAAAAATAGTTTTGATTTAGGGGTGTTTTAGGAAAACTTGTTAACTAGCAAATGCTCAGGTAAATGTATTGAGATTTTAAATATTTATTTAAATTTAGATAATTTTTAAATATACCCTTCATTTATGATAAATACAATTTTAAGACGTATCTAAATGTGAATTTTTTTAAGAAAAATTCTTTTAGAAAAATATATATTTTTTTTAAATATTCACAAAATATTAGAGAATTTTTCAAATTTGAGCACGTCTCAATATATATATACATACACACATATACACACAAACTTACAATATTTGATTGTAATTTAGCGATGTATAATCAAATATTTTTGATAAAAATTATTCTTACCAGATCATTTAAGTCATGACAATTTAGTAATTTAACAAAAGCAAACAAAAATAATTTCCCTTCTCTTCGCTGATTAACTATTTTGGAGTAATACTCATATTCAATTTTCATTTCATCACTGGAAAAATATACAAAAGATTATTGGGCCATGCGGATTCCCATAATAATTATGATCCATGCCTTTAGCTGATTTAGCTCTTAACGGGATCATTCAAATCAGGTTTTTTTGTTATTGGGATAGGTGAATTTTTATGGATCCATCTCCCGAAGGAACTGAACATGATAATTTTTCATCATCCGGCTCAAGCAAGAATCAACCAAACTAAATGAATACATATAATATGAATCTATATGTTATCCACACATGAATGATTCCATATATAAGAAAAAATTTACCCGATTCCATTTTACGAAGTTGTTGTAACTATCCATCGCGAGGAATTCAATTCTTACAGGTAAATGCTCAATACCCAAGTCAGCTTACAAAGTTGATCACGATTAAGTGTTTTCTGGGTCGTCTCAGACCTTGCAATTCACCATTAATCTCCAAAAAATATCGAGATTTTTCACATACAAAGGGTTTACTTGTTACTAATATAGTATAGCCTCTACTCTTCTTTAGATCCCTCGTTTCACTCCGATAGTATCATAAATCGGGTCGATGCAGAGGAAATGAATACATTTACATACTACTAATTATTATATTAAGAAAAAATAGCTAAAAACATGATTTGGATTATGCCACATCACTTATTCTACTGGATCTTACGGAGTTTGTTCATGCACGATATCTCGGGGTCTGATCATAGAAAAGATTCTCTTCAAGTGAACCAGCCTATTCTCTGTATGGGGCTTACACGGTGGTTGGAACAAAGATACATTTGGTTGTGAATTTCAATATAGCAGATAAAGACATATTTCTGCATAACCAAATCAATAATTCAAGTCACACACTCCCATAATTCATTTTCTCTTCATAGAATTCACTTCAACTATTCATGTCAAATAAATAATACAATAGAGTTGAAGGAAAATATCCAAATACATGTCTTATTTTTTTCAATAATCAATATTTGTAGCAATGAAATACTATTGTTCTTTCTCCAGGTAATAAGATAAATGATTGATTATAAAAATCTATGATTTATATTTTTTACAAAGGACCAAAAATACCTTGCTTATGTATTATTAGAAAATGCATTAACATAAATTCGGCGGTATCAGCTACCAAAAAAAGTAACTGCAAAAAAATTGCTTTTAAGAAAACTGTTAAGTAAAATATTCTCTCTCTCAATAGAAAGAAAAATTGTTAAAAGCCGGTGGGTCACGCGTCACTATAATCGAAAGGACCTGTTTTAAACCAAAACAAAAAAAAAATTCTACTTTATTAAATTAATTCCAAAGAAAAATAATATACTTTTCAAAATATTTAAAACAAAAACAACTACGGAAACTAAAGATGCATATGAAGAAACCGGCCAAAACACAAGGCATAGGAGATATTTGAATATCAATATCATAAGTATCAAACTAAATCCCACGATCGAATCATTTTTTTGAAATATACAAGATATCTAAGTTATACAAGTTAATAGATTTATTCATTGATAAAAAATAAAAATAAATGAGTGGTAATTGGATCGACAATAAAATAAAATCTTTGATCGCGAATAGTGATTCGATTGATAATAAAAAAAAAAATTATTGGTTCAGTTCTCCACCTTGATGGTAGAAAAAAATGATTTATCGAATTCAATTGAATTTGACTCATAGTGATTATTTATCAAATAATGACCGGTTATTATCAAATAATTGAATAATCGGAAACAATTAATGACATTCAATTTCCGCCACATATTCTCCTTAATAAAACGATGTAATTTTGGAAAATTTTTTAAATAAGTCAGATCTATCTTATTATAGTTTGTATCATATCAGCAAAATAGATATAATCATCAACTAGTTGGATCAGGGTTTAACCAATGTCGAATGTGTTCCACATACTTTGCAAATGTGGCTTGATTTGATGGGTTTAGGACTATGATTGATGTTTTTGACCAAACCGATCTAAGAATTATTTGTAGTTTTGGTATCGATGATTTTGACTTTTGATGGCTGTATAAAGCTCTGTTGATAAGCTCTATAAAGATTGTTAAAAAAGAGCATAAATTAAACTAGCTTGAATTTTTTTAATAAAAACTAACTTGAATTAGATCTCCATCAAATAAAATTTACATATATAATCTTACATTTTTAATGATAAATTATAACAAAATATATTTTTTTATTTTCTAAAATTAGATGATTCAAGTATATTATCGAGATTTGTCTTCTAAGATTTTTCATTATAAGTTTTTAAAACAAATACAATAGCCATGCATGGCACGAGTACTACTCAGACTAGTTTCGATAGGAAAAAAAAAACAGATTAAGGTTGTCATTTTCACTATAAGAGGGTTATCGATCAATATCTGATTTAACCTTCGCCTCCTATGCCAGTATGCCACAACGCTGCTTTACCATCAATGACTCTGCTGAGTGTTTCATTTAAGCAATGACCCACTCAGGAGTAAGGCACAAGTTCAACTGACGATACATGCATGTTCACCTACTAAGGGGCAGTAATTAAAGCTGAAATGGCTGTATTAGACCTCAATGGCCCTATGGGTCTTGAAAAACAAATCTTTGACCTTTTGAATGTAAACAAACTGTAATGGTGAGATTGATTTAGAGAACTTATTTGAATGTGACTTAACATATAATGTGATCAAAACAGCACTGTCCATACAAAATTGCCTATTAGTTAATTAACATGGCCATAGTGACACAAGGTTGACATTGTCTTAAAGTTACTCAACATTGTGTTAGGGTAAGGGGGAAATGATTCTACTTCATTCAGCTTGGCTTCTCATCTATATTATATGCATTCGGTTACGAGTGTCGGATATAGTTATATATTCAAATGTCAAACTTATTTATTTTGTATTTTTTTAATTTGAAATGTCTCAATATCATATCTATACCTTTATTTGGAATGTCCGACACGGATACAGTAAGTTAAAATGAAGAATCCATGTAACATAATGTATTTTTTATTTTTTTACATTGATAGAGCATAATCAAACTTAGTTTTTTTAATAGAGGATTTGAAAGTGACTGTTAGACCAACAAACGAGAATCATAATACTGTACTCCTAATTAATTAATTTGAGGTGAATAACTCTCAAAACTTGATTTAGGATAGAATATCATTAAAGCTTAATAAACATTATTATTGCTAATAATAAGCGTTAAGGAGCAACTACATGCATGCTTGCATTGAGTCATAATTAAGGCAGACACTATTTTTTGACTAATTAGACCTTAACCACATTTAAGTACAAATTATAAATTACAATCATTTCAATTTATACCAAATTTACTGTGATAAAATGCATATCCCATTATGAGATACGCAATTAAAGTTCATCACTCTCCCTTTTTTTGCTTCTTCTTTCCTTTTCCCCTCTTTTCTTTTTCTTTTTTCTTTTTCTCGTTCTTCATTTAGATTTAGATGTGTTATCTAATTTAAGGATGCGTTTGCTTCACGTTATCGGATTTATCTAAAAATTAGTGGATAACCGAGAAACTTATATACTAACTAGGTATATACTATTACTATAATAGTAATATGTTTCTAGCCATTTAACATGGTCTATAGAAGCCATTAATACCTACAAGCTTAACAACTGTATGAAAATCCAAACTCTAGGGTTTAAGGCTTCTCTCTAAACAGCTACGGTTCTGCAGCTAGGGTTTTCTCAACAAGGTTATTGATGTCGTGCATAATTTTTTATTTTTATCACGTCTTAACTTTTAACTTTAATATAATTTTATAATTTTTTTTTGATTTTAGGCTTCATTCTTGTCATTTAATTTATTTCAGGTTTAGAAGAAGGGGAATATCCAAATTTTAATGTCCTATCGTCAAGGGACTCTCTCTCCTGTTTAAAAAAAGAAATTTTAATTGAAGACTGAGGAGCCTATATAAAGGAAAGGGAGAAACCCTAATTAATAGAGACAACTTGTAGCCCTAGAGACACAGCTCTAGAGAGACAGCCGGCAGCCCTCTTCTCCTCATTCGGCAGCAGCAACCCGCAACCACCAGTCCTCCTCATCCGGTAGCAATAGTTGTCCTAATCCAGCACCAGCAGCTACTTCCTCGCAACCGAAACCTACCTCTAGTTGTCCTAATCCGGCACCAGCAGCTGCTTCCTCACAACCGGAACCTACCTCGCCCCCCTGCTCGGTATCCAGAGCTGATCGCACAATAGCCCTCCACACCAACGCTGATCGCAGTAGTCCTCCACAGCATCACTGATTGCAGTAGTCCTCCATAGCAGCAGCCTCCACTCGTCAGCTTTCTCTAACCAGCAGCAATCCTCTACAGCAGCAGCTGATTTGATCGGACAACACCCCCCGCTCGGTTTCCAGCGCTGATCGCACAGCATCAACAGTAGTTGTAGGCACACTGCATTATGGAATTATGGTGAATTCGTTGCTATTAAATTTAATTTTCAGCATGAACTAAACTTTCTTTATTCTAGGAAAATGATGTAATTTAATTTCAAACTATGCTTGCATTTCTATGCTGATTTGCAGTAATTATCTTCAATGTTTGGCTGATTTATTTTGAACGTATTACTTCTAATTGACTGACCATTAATTAGATGATCTTGATCTTGTGATTTGCTGTCGAAAGAAGGAATTACAGTATAGAACTTGGATATTTTAGCATAGATAAATATAGGAATCAAAAGACTTATATGAACTTGTGCAGTCTAAAAAAAATTGCTGGTCTTAATGCTCTCTTGCTTTATTAATTTGCATACTCTTATGTAGAATGATGAACAAGAATATTTTCAATTGACTATCCAAAGAGGCTTTTGGATAAGTTTGAGATTTCGCTAACAAACAGAGAGGATTAATTTTAATTAGTTAGATAAGTTAAGCATAGTGAGCAATTAAGTGAAACTGGTTTCCTAGAAGTTCTTTCTCTTATTAATATGATATTCGAAAAATAACTTTTTTTCCTTTAAACTAATTTTATTTATTATTGCAATTACAAACAACAAAAAGAGATTTTTCTAAATAAAATCAAGATTAGTATAATTTCGGTACT
This sequence comes from Bretschneidera sinensis, assembly GCA_023935145.1. Taxonomy (NCBI): domain Eukaryota; kingdom Viridiplantae; phylum Streptophyta; class Magnoliopsida; order Brassicales; family Akaniaceae; genus Bretschneidera; species Bretschneidera sinensis. The sequence continues at coordinate 29,654,662 of CM043702.1, forward strand.
TGTCAGCAGTAAGTTACCAATCCTTGAGGATGATACTCTTCTTATCACTTTACTATAAAACTACGATACTGTGCACTTACAGTTTTGCACCGATCAAGCTTTTGGCGCCATTGCCGGGGATTGATTTCTTTTTATTTTTGCCAATATTGATACAAGGCAATCTTGGTTTTAATTTAGAATTTTATTTTATTTTTATTTCTTTCTACAAGTATGTTTTTGACGTTGCATGCGTCGTGCTAGATATCTTGACATTACCCCTTTTGATCCGAAGATTGAAAGAACTTTTCAATCACGAGGAAAAAAATAAAGTACTAGCCATGGCTAATGGACAACATGATGCACAACCATGCACCTTGAAGGATTATGTACGGCTAGTTGTGAATGACAACTACTCGAGTATAAGACATCAAACCATTAATACCAACAATTTTGAGCTCAAGCCAGCCTTAATCAGCATAGTGCAACAAGCCCAATTTAGTGGATCGCCAATGGATGATCCTAATATTCATTTGGCGATATTCTTAGAGATATGCGACATTGTAAAGATTAATGGTGTTACTGATGACACCATTAGACTAAGATTGTTTCTTTTTTCCTTAAGGGACAAGGCAAGAGGTTGGCTACAAGCTCTACAACCAGGAAGTATCACTAGCTGACAAGAAATGACTGAAAAGTTTCTTGCTAAATTCCTCTCGCCTGCAAAAACAGCTCAACTTAGGAGCGCGATTGGTCAATTCAAGAAAAATGATTTCGAATCACTCTATGAAGCATGGAAAAGGTATAAAGATTTGATTCGATGCTGCCCTCAACACGGATTCCCAGACTGGTTGGAAGTTCAGATGTTCTTGTAACGACCCATACCGGGTTGGCCACCCTTGAGACGGTGTCATCACATTTTGAAAATCTCTGCATGACACATATATGCAACAATAAAAATTTATCAATTGAAATTATTTACATCAATCCTCAACCCTTAACAGGTGAGATACATCATTCAGATCTCAACTTAAACATTGTATACAACATAATATGCATGAATATTTACAATCTTTTTTCTCTAATTAGTCTGAGAATGTGGACCGCATGGCTTACAGATAATAAATCCGTCTGAATCTCAGCTCACCAACTATCTATCCTGCCTACTGCTTGAAATCATTAAACATTGAGGAATAAGCTTCACAAGCTTAGTGAATTAAATTTACTAGAAGTATTCAAATTATATAAATAGTTTTTTAATATTTAATCATTTATACTCATATAACTTGATAATAGCATTCTAATATGACTACATATATCAAAAGCCCCATTCTCCATCAATCTCTTCTTCTTATATATTTGTTCACCTTAAGATCATCAATTATCTCATAATTACCTCGTTATGAGGTTCACATCATATAGTCTACCATTTAGATAGTTCGTATCATATCATACTTCCATGTTTTTTTCTCGTCCATAACTCTATCTCTGTGAGACTCATTCATCTATAAATAAATTTACGATAACAAAACAACACTTTAGCATTTCAGTAAATAAATCAATATTTAAAATAGATGCAATGCATGAATTATTATTAAGGAACGTCTTTTCACATGTCGACATGTTTTTATCCTAAACCGACTGCTTTCTTGGTTCTATTATTTCATTTAGACTGGCCCTCTCCCAATTCTTTTATTTCCAGTATATACCGGCTGTCACGGTTTTTCGTTTAGACTGGCCCCCTCCCAGTTATTTTATTTCATGCATATGCATATGAACAATGATATGAAATATGCATATAAACAATAATATAAAAACAAGCATGTATTTAGACATTTAATTTAGCTATCCTGCCTTTTCTCAAACTATTATTTGATCAATTTCACTAATTTATTCTCCTCATATATCACATCAATTTATCAACCATAACCAACCATAACTCATCAAGAATTTCATTTATCACATTTGTTATTAAATCGACTCATTATTCCAATGATATTACTTATCATATAATAACTTTCCACATATCAATTATACCTATCATACCCATCAAACAACTTTAATCTATTATCAAATCATGGGTTAATAATTTGTTCAAATAGTATCTCTATATATTTCATATGTATCTTGATTACTTAAAGTAAATCTAACTTACTTTCCTGCTTCTCTCAGCAATTTCCTTCGGTTGCTGATCGTTAACACTTAACATAATATTTATGTTAAAATTTATAATTTATTCTTTAATTCCTTCATAATTCACACCCTTTAAAAATTCTCACATTGAATTCCAAGAAATTTCATGTATGTTAAATTTCAAAAATAAACTTCATGTTATTACCTTTTGTTTTTCTTAGAGCTTCCTGTGACTTTCTATAAAATTCTCCCGTAAACTCCGTCAAAATTTTACTCTTTCAATATTTCTTTTGGTCCCCAAGTGTTTAAAGAAATAGAGTAGTTTAGATTTGAGATTGAAGAAAATCAAACAGGATTTGGTAAAAATTTTCTTAAACAAAACGAAAATTAAAATCGTGTATAAACGGTAATCACCATTTTGCTGCCTGCCCACAATTTGATTAGTGTCCTTGCATGGATTTGATGCAACACCTGGACTTCCAGGTGTTGCACGCTGCCAACTTTTTCTTTTTTTTTAAATAACTTTTTTTTTCTTTTCTTTTACCTTTTCCTTTTCCTTTTCTTTTCCTTTGTTTGGACGATTTTTTTTAAAAGAATTGTTTTATAAAAATTAAATCTTTTGCATATATATATATATATATATATATTATTTTAACTTCATGCTATATTTATTAAATTACTTCTTTACCCTTTCTTTATGAATACGGGTATTACAATTCTACCCACCTTACAAAAATTTCATCCTCGAAATTTTCTTACCTAATTCATGAAAGAGTTGGGGGTATTCTTTCCTCATTCTTGCTTCATGCTCCCAAGTGACTTCTTCGACATCTTTGTTCCGTCATAATATTTAAATCAAATGAATGACTTTATTGTGCAAGACTTGTTCCTTTCTGTTTAGAATTCTAACCGGTACTTGCATGAAAGTCAAATCTTCCTGAAGTTTTATCACCTGATTCGAGATACTATAGGATTCATCGTGTAAGTACTTTCTCAAAAGTGACACATGAAAAACATTATGTAATTGCTTTAACTTTGGAGGCATATCCAATTTATATGCTACTGGTCCAACTCTCTCAATCACCTCATATGGTCCCATAAATCTCGGGCTCAACTTTCCTTCTTTTTTAAACCTCAACACACCCTTCCACAGAGATATCTTCAAAAATACCTAATCACCAACTTGAAACTCGAGAGGTCGTCTTCTATTATAAGCATATCCCTTCTGTCTGGTTTGTGCTGCTCTAAGGTTCTCTCTAACCAGTTTGATCCTCTCAGTAGTCAAATCTATCATTTATGGACCAAAAATCTTTCTCTCTCCAACTTCTTCCCAATATACCGGAGCTCTACACCTCCTACCATATAAAGCTTCAAATGGTGTCATCCCAATACTAGTTTGATACTGATTATTATATGCAAACTCGATCAAAGGAAAATAAACATCCCCCTCACTGGGAAACTCAATACACTTGCCCTCAGCATATCTTCTAGTATTTTGATGATTCTCTCTGTATGCCCATCAGTTTGTGGATGAAAAGCTGTACTAAACTGTAATTGCATACCCATAGCTTCTTGAAAACCTCTCCAAAATTTAGAAGTAAATCTAGAATCTCTATCTGATCCAATACTCAAGGGTACTCCATATAATCTTACAATCTCCACTACATACAATTCAACCAACTTTTCAAGACTCCAGGTAGTTTTAATAGGAAGAAAATGTGAAGACTTAAAAAGTCTATCTATTATAACTTATACAGCGTCATGACTCTTTTGGGTACAGGGAAAACCAAAGACAAAATTCATACTCACATTTTCCTATGGCCACTTAGGTATTGGAAGAGGTTGTAATAAACCTGTTGGATGTCTATTCTTAGACTTCACCTGTTGATAAGTCAAACATCTAGAAATATGTTCCGCTACATCCTCTTCATCTCTGACTATCACTAATTCTGTCTCAACCCCTTGTGCATCTTATTATTACCTGGATGCATGGAATATACAGAATCATGAGCCTCCATTAGTATCTCCTTTCTCATCTCCACATCATTGGGAACACAAACTCGATGCCCCAATACCACCATACTAACTTCTCTTATTCTAAACTCAGTTGGCTTCCTACTCAACACTTCTTGTTTGATATTCTCTATCCCCTCATCTCTACCCTGCGTCTATAATAAACGATCAATAATAGAAGATTGTACCACCATATTTTCCATCAATATTCTTCTATCATTGACACTCAACTACATCATCATTCTTCTTAATTCTATAATTAAACTAGTATTATGACTCCCAATAGCAGCTAATCTCACTGTAGCCTTTCTACTCAATGCATCAGCTACTACATTAGCATTTCCTGGATGATAATGAATGGTACAGTCATAATCACTAATCAACTCCATCTACCTTCTCTGCCTCAAATTCAACTCCTTCTGGGTTGGTAAATGCGTCAATCTTTTATGATTAGTAAAAATTTCGCAATTGGCTCCATATAGATGATGTCTCCAAATCTTCAAAGAAAAAACTATAGCAGCCAATTCTAAATCATGGGTCGGGTAATTCCTCTCATGGTTCTTCAATTGCCAGGATGCATAAGCTATAACTCTCCCATTTTATATTAACACGCATCCCAACCCCTGATGTGAAACATCACTATATACCACAAATCCTTCATCACCAAAAGGAGGCACTAATACCGGAGCAGTAGTCAATTTTTCTTTCAACAGCTAGAAGCTTCTTTCACATTCCTCTGATTACCTAAACTTCACGTCCTTCCTGGTCAATCTAGTCAATGGTCCAGTAATCATGGAAAATTTTTGAATGAATCTCCTATAATAACTAGCCAACCCTAAAAAGCTTCTAACTTCAGTTACACTAATAGGTCTTCCCCAATTCAATACTGCTTCTACTTTTTATGGGTCAACTGTTATTCCCTCTCCCGATACAACATGCCCCAAGAAAGATATTTCATTAAACCAAAACTCACACTTAGAGAACTTTTTATATAATTTCTCTCTCCTCAGAATTTCCAACACTATCTCTAAATGCTGCATATGCTCCTCTTCATTCTTGGAATATACCAGAATATCATTAATAAACACAATCACAAATCTATCCAAGAATAGTTTAAACACCTGATTCATTAGATCCATAAATGCTGCAGGATCATTAGTCAACCCAAATGGCATGACGAGGAACTCACGATGGCCATAATGTGTCCTAAAAGCAGTCTTAGGCATGTCCCACTCCTTTATCCTCAATTGATGATAACCCAATCTTAGGTCTATCTTAGAAAATACCTTAGCTCCATATAACTGCTCAAATAAATCATCTATCCTGGGTAAATGATATCTATTCTTGATGGTGATCTTATTCAACTGTCTATAATCAATGCATAACCTTATTATTCCATTATTCTTCTTGAAAAACAATACAAGGGCTCCCCAAGGTAACATACTAGGTTGAATAAACTGTTTATCTAGCAACTCCTAAAGCTGAACTTTCAACTCTCTCAATTCAGCTGGTGTCATTCTATAAGGTGCTATATATATGAGTGCAATCCTAAAATCACCTCAATAGAAAACTTAATCTCCCTATTAGGAGGTAAACCAAACAACTCTTCAGGGATACATCAGAAAAATATTTTACTACCAAGATTTCTTCTAACTTTCTACTCTCCTTGCTAGAATCCACCACATATGCCAAATACCCCTCACAACCCTGCTTCAACCATTTACTGGCAGTTAAGGAAAAAATAAGACAGTTAGCAAGTATCTTACATTTTCCCTGAAACTTAAACTCTTCCTGTCCGGGTATCTTGAACAACACATTCTTCCTAAAACAGTCTACCTAAGCATGATATGCAGATAACCAATTCATCCTCAGAATTAAATCAAAATCTGTCATATCTAAAGGCAATAAATCGACTTCAAATTCTCTATCAGTCATATTAATCACACAACTTCAATAAATTGTCCTGAAAATAACTTTATCCCCAGTAAGAATCTTAACAACAATAGCATGCAATAAAAGACTAACACTAGCATCAATAGATTTCATATAAACACTGGATGCAAAAGAATGGGTTGCACCAGGATCAATCAATAATCTAGCAGGCCTATCAATGATAGATACCATACCTATAACAACATCAAGAGTGGCTTGTGTATCATGTTGGGTCAATGCATAGACTCTGTTGTCTCTGGACTGTAATTGGCTACCTCGTCCTCTCTCAGCTATTGATCTTCGACCTCTGCCTCGCACACTCCCTAATCTACCACCTCTCTCCACCGGTTTTCTCCCAACACTTCCAACGCCTACGTTAATAGATTTCCCCACTGGACAATCTGTAGCAACATGTCCTCCCTCACCACATACAAAGCATATCTGCATAGGGTAATTCCAAGACAAATGCCTTGTCTAATTATATCTAAAATAAACCCTTGACTCTCGATCATACATCAAATTACCACCTCCCCTTGGTGGCATACTTACTCCTCTACAATAATTCCCACTTCCCATAGCCCGTCTCCTAAATCTAGGGGTCCCACTGGTATTACTCTAAGCCACAGAAACAACAGATCCTGCTTGCCTCTAACTCTGTGCTATAGTTTCTTGTGATAAAGAACGCCCTCTCTGGGGTGGTCTCCCACCCTGCATACTCATACTGCCACTACCTCTAGGTCCCTCAAATCTAGACCTCTTCAGCCACTCCCTTCTACCTCTAAACTCCATCAAATCTTTCTCAATTTGTAATGCTTTATCCACCAGTATAGCATAATTTTCAATAACCATATAAGAGAGTTTAGTCCGAATGTCATAGTGTAATCCGTCTAAAAATCTCTTACATTTCCTCTCCTCTGTATTCACTAATTCATGTAAAAACCTTGACAAGGCTATGAATCTACTATCATATTCAGCCACCGATAAATTACTCTGCCTTAGATGAATAAAATCTCTCTCTTATTGTGCCCGAAAGGTATCTGAAAAATACTTTACAAAGAACTCATCCTTAAACTTACTCCAAGTTAAAGGTTGTTATGCAGGTGTGCTTACCTTGGGCAAAATATCCTCCCACCATTGAGAAGCCTCACCTTCCAGCATAAATGAAGCAAAAGCAACCTTCTGTCTATCTGTCACTGGTAAGACCTCAAAGTATTTCTCGATATATCTAATCCACTGCTTAACTTCTACAAAATTTACAGATCCTCTAAAATACTGGGTTTAAACTTAAGAAATCTCACAAAACAATCACCTTGCATCTCATATGCAAACACACCTTCTTCTTCATGAACCTTTTGTCTCACCCAGGTTCTATTCTACCCCTCCCCTATAATCTCCTCTGCAAATTATCATCCCTTTCTTTAGTTGCATTCATTCTCTCTATAGCACGATCAAGAGCTTTTCTTAATTCATCCCTCCTAACCTCATATTCTCTCCCAACTCTACTAGTACTAGCTGCACTATCAATCTGTTCCCCTACAGGAACCACATACCCAACCTTCCCTTCTGCTTTAACTCTTCTAAATATTGGGGGTCACTACGTCCCCTCTGATTCAGAATTCTACCTCTAACTCTAGCACGTCAACGTGTCATCCTCAGACTCTACATTAAAATATAGTTTATTTAGATCTTCGAAATCTTTAAGTTCTTATGCAGTCTACAAAATCATAAAACCTAATGCTCTGATACCAAAATTGTAACGACCCATCCCGGATTGGCCACCCCTGAGACAGTGTCATCATATTTTGAAAATCTCAGCACGACACATATATGCAACAAAAAAAAAATTATCAACTGTAATTATTTACATCAATTTTCAACCCTTAACAGGGGAGATACATCATTCAGATCTCAACTTAAACATTGTACACAACATAATATGCAAGAATATTTACAAACTTTTTTTTCTCATTAACCTAAGGATGTGGACCACGTGGTTTACAGATAATAAATCTATCTGAATCTCAGCTCACCAACTATCTATCCTGTCTGCGGCCTAAAATCATTAAACATTGAGGGATGAGCTTCACAAGCTCAATGAATTAAATTTACTAGAAGTATTCAAATTGTATAAATAGTCTTTTAATATTTAATCATTTATATCTTAGATAACTTGATAATAGCATTCTAATATCACTACACATATTATAAGCCTCATTCTCTATCAATCTCTTCTTTTTATATATTTGTTCACCTTAAGACCATCGATTATCTCATAATTACCTCGTTATGAGGTTCACAACATATTGTCTACCATTTAGATAGTTCTTATCATATCATACTTCCATGTTTCTTTCTCATCCATAACTCTATCTCTATGAGACTCATTCATCTATAAATAAATTTACAATAACAAAACAACACTTCAGCATTTCAGTAAATAAATCAATATTTAAAATAGACACAATGCATGAATTATTATTAGGGAACATCTTTCCATATGTCGGCATGTTTTTATCTTAGACTGGCTGCTTTACCGGTTCTATTATTTCATTTAGACTAGCCCCCTCCCAGTTTTTTTATTTCTAGCATATAACTGCTGTCACGGTTTTCATTTATTTCCAGTATATATCGGTTGTCATAGTTTTTCATTTAGACTGGCCCCCTCCCAGTTCTTTTATTTCATGCATATGCATATGAACAATGATATGAAATATGCATATAAACAATAATATAAAAACAATAATGTGTTCAGACATTTAATTTAGCTATCCTGTCTTTTCTCAAACTATTATTTAATCAATTTCACTAATTTCTTCTCCTCATATATCACATCAATTTATCAACCATAACTCGTCAAGAATTTCATTTATCACCTTCATTATTAAATCGACTCATTATTCCAATGACGTTACTTCTCATATAATAACTTTTCACATATCAATTATACCTATCATACCCATCAAACAACTTTCATCTATTATTAAATCATAGGTTAATAATTTATTCAAATATTATCACTATATATTTCATATTTATCTTGATTACTTAAAGTAAATCTAACTCACCACGTAGCACTTAGAGTTACCTATGGATCACCTCTTTGCTTTTCCTGCTCCTCTCAGTAATTTCCTCAAGTTGTTGATTGTCAACACCTGACATAATATTTATGTTAAAATTTCTAATTTATTCTTCAATTCCTTCATAATTCACACCCTTTGAAAATTGCCACATTGAATTTCAAGAAATTTCATGTATGTTAAATTTCAAAAATAAACTTCACGTTATTACCTTATGTTTTTCTTAGGGCTTTCTGTGATTCTCTATAAAATTCTTCTATAAACCATCAAAATTTTACTGTTTCAATCTTTCTCTCGGTCCCCAAGTGTTTAAAGAAATATAATATTTTAGATTTGAGATTGAAGAAAACTGAACAGGATTTGGTAAAAATTTAATTAAACAATCGAAAATTAAAATCGTATATAAACAGTAATCACCGTTTTGCTGCCTGGCCATAATTTGATTAGTGTCCTTGCATGGCTTTGATGCGACACCTGGACTTCTAGGTGTTGCATGCTACCAATTTTTTTTTTTTTTGAAAATCCATTTTTTTTTTAGTAACCACAACCATCAATGCCTAATAAAGACAAAAATTTTCTAGTAACACAGAAGTGAATCCAAAGGAACAATGGAAGGCCATCACACTTAAGAGTGGAAGAGAAATCGGAAGGTCACCATCAAAGGAAACCAAGTCCACCCCTACAGCTCCATTCAATGGCCAATGCTAGAATAAAGTAGATGAAAAGGAGATTGTGAGTGATACATTAAGAGAAACTGACAAGCCTCCAAAAATTTCATTTCCTGACAATCCTCATATTCTCCTTACTCCACTCCCTTATCCTCAACGTTTTCAGAAACAAAAAATAGATAAGCAATTTTCTAAGTTTTTAGATATCTTTAAGAAAATTAACATAAATATTCCTTCTGGAACAAATGCAAAATTATGTCAAATTCTTAAAAGACATCATTTCCAAGAAGATAAGGCTGGAAGAGTTTGAAACAGTAAAGTTGTCTGAAGAATGTAGTGCCATTTTAAAAAAAAATTGCCTAAAAAATTAAAAGATCCAAGGATTTTCACTTTGCCTTGCACTATTGGAAATTCATCTTTTGATAAAGTTTTATGTGATCTTGGTGCTAGCATTAATCTTATGCCACTTTCTATTTTCAGGAAATTAGGACTTGGAGAGCATAAACAAACAACCATTTCTTTGCAACTAGCAGACTGATCCATCAAGTACCCACGTGAAATCATAGAAGACATACTGGTAAAAGTGGATAAATTTATTTTTCCTACTGATTTTATGGTGTTAGATATAGAGGAAGACCAAGAAGTCCTACTAATTCTTGGTTGACCATTCTTGGCTACGGGAAGGGCTTTTAATTGATGTTCAAAAGGGTGAATTAACATTGAGAGTAAACAAAGAAGAGGTTATGTTCAACATCTACCAAGCCATGAGATTTCTAAAAGATCCAAGCACTTACTTCCGAGTAGATATCATTAAGTAACGTGTAGAAGAAACCTTTTAAGAAGATGTACCAGCTGATCACCTAGAACGTTGTATCACCACTTTATCTCTAGCTTATAATTTTACTAATTCTTCTGTCTGTGAATTTGATTTATCTCTTGTTGGTGAAGAATTTCTCCACAATGTATTTTCCTTGGAAGCCTTACAGCATGATGCATCACTTAGCAATGAAGTGGGAAGGCTAGATCCGATTGTAGTAAGGCCTAATTCTGAAATTTCTAGAGAAAAGATGCAACAGACTACACCTCCAGAGTTGAAGGAATTAGCTGAGCATCTTCGCTACGCATTCTTGGGTGATAGTTACACATTTCCAGTTATTGTTGCTACATCACTCATACCCGAAGAAGAGAAAAAGTTGTTGCGTGTGTTAAGGGAGCATAGAACATCCTTGGGAAGGACTATTTTCGACATAAAAGGTATAAGCCCCTCTATTTGCATGCACAATATTTTAATGGAGAAACTTTGCAAACCATCGATCGAGCACCAAAGAAGATTAAATCCAGCAATGAAAGAGGTCATAAGAGCTAAAATTTTTGAATCTCCTCAATGCTGGAATTATCTATATTATTTCAAACAGCTCATGGGTAAGTCCAGTGCAGGTTGTACCAAAAAAGGGTGGAATGACAATGGTGAGAAACAACAACAACGAGTTTATTCCTAAAAGAACAGTCACGGGTTGGCGTGTATGTATGGATTACTGCAAGTTGAACAAAGCAACAAGGAAGGATCATTTTCCACTACCCTTTATTAATCAAATGTTGGATCGATTGGTTAGGTATTCCTACTATTTCCTCTTAGATTGTTATTCGGGGTATAACCAGATTGCCATAGCCCCAGAAAATCAAGAGAAAACTACATTCACATACCCCTATGGCACATTTGCTTTTAGGAGGATGCCATTCGGATTGTGCAATGCCCCAACAACATTTCAACGTTGCATGATGGTTATTTTTTCTGACATGGAAGAGGAGATAATGGAAATTTTTATGGATGATTTTTCAGTTTTTAGTACATCTTTTGATCATTATTTGCATAATTTAGCTCTTATTTTGCAGAGATGTGAAGATAAAAATCTAGTCCTAAATTGGGAGAAGTGCCATTTCATGGTTCAAGAAGGGATTGTGCTTAGCCATCGAGTGTCATCTAAAGGAATTGAGGTTGATCGAGATGAAATTGCAACCATAGAAAAAATACCACCTCCAAAGAATGTGAAGGGAACTAGAAGCTTTCTGGGACATGTAGGATTTTATAGAAGATTTATCAAGGATTTTTCTAAACTCTCTAAACCTTTATGTAATCTTCTTAAAAAAAAAATTCATTTGACTTTGATAATGCTTGTTTGCAAGCCTTTGATGCAATCAAGGAGAAACTAGTTTCAACACCAGTTATGAATGTACCTTATTGGAGTCAACCTTTTGAAGTCATGTGTGATTCAAGTGACTTTGCAGTTGGAAAAGTATTAGGACAAAAGCGAGACAAACTGTTCAGGGCCATCTATTACGCAAGCCGAACCTTGAATGATGCTCAACTAAATTATACAACAATTGAGAAGGAGATACTTGCTCTTGTGTTTCTTGTGACAAATTTTGATCTTACCTCACTGGTGCAAAAGTGATAGTGTTCACTGATCATGCAGCAATTCGTTATTTGTTTGGCAAGAAGGATACTAAGCCTAGGTTGATTCGTTGGATTCTGCTTCTTCAAGAATTTTATTTGGAGGTTCAAGATAAGAAAGGAAATGAAAATTCAATTGCTGATCATCTCTCTTGGCTAGAGCAAGAGGAAGTGAGACCAAATTCAAAGATCCAATAAGCATTCCCTGATGAGTAGTTCTTTGCATGTGAGATCAAGCTTCTTTGGTATGCTGATATTGTAAACTACGTAGCTTGTAAAGTATTGCCACCAGATCTCACTTACCACCGACGTGAGAAGTTTCTACATGATGTGAAATATTATTTCTGGGATGAGCCTTTGCTGTTCAAAAGATGCCCTGATCAAATCATCCAAAGTTGTGTACCAAAAGAAGAGATGCAAGCCATTCTCCATCATTGCCATTCATCATCATATGGAGGTCATTTTGGAGCAACACGAACAGCAGCTAAGGTATTTCAAAGTGGTTCCTTTTAACCGTCTATCTTTTTGTGATAGTTATACTTTGGTGAAGACTTGTGACCGGTGCCAACATATGGGAAATATTTCAAGGAGTCAGGAGCTACCATTGAAAAATATTTTGGAGGTTCTGTTATTTGATGTTTAAGGAATCAATTTTATGGCTCATTTTTCCTTCTTTTTTTTGGCTTTGTCTATATTTTTTTAGTAATGGATTATGTGTAAAAGTGGATAGAAGCAATTGCTACAACAACAAATGATGCAAAGGTTGTGCTCAAATTTCTGAATAAGAATATATTCACAAGATTTGGCACTCCATAAGCTATTATTAGTGATGAGGAGACCCACTTTTGCAACAAGTTGTTTGCCAACCTTCTTTCTAAATATGGTGTGAAGCACAAGATAGCACTTGGCTACCATCCTCAAACTAATGGCCAAGCTGAAATTTCAAATTAAGAACATCTTTGAGAAAACGGTCAACACCAATAGGAAGGATTGGGCAAATAAGCTTGATGATGCTTTGTGGGCATACCGTACATCTTTCAAAACACCTATCGGGATGTCTCCTTACCGATTAGTGTTTGGAAAAGCATGTCTCTTAACTCTTGCTTAACAAATTGCTAAATTTTTTATTGATTTTCCTACTATCCTTGATATTAAAAGAGTAAGATGCTAGTAATGAAATCTAAATTCAGATCATGGCTTGGTGAGTGATTAGATTTTTCTATGGGTTCGTTTTATTTTTATTTGAGGACAAATAAAGTTTTAAGTTTGGGGGTGTTTGATGCCATGCATAATTTCATATTTTTATCACGTCTTAACTTTTAACTTTAATCTAATTTTATTAATTTTTGTTGGTTTTAGGCTTCATTGTTGTCACTTAATTTATTTCGGGTTTAGAAGAAGGGAAAGATCCAAATTTTAATGTCCTATCGTCAATAGACTCTTTCTCTTGTTTAAAAAATGAAATTTTAATTGAAGACTTTGGAGCCTATAAAAAATGAAGTTTTAATTGAAGACTAGGGAGCCTATATAAAGGAAAGGGAGAAACCTTAATTAATGGAGACAGTCTGTAGCCCTAGAGACACAGCCTTAGAGAGACAGCCGGCAACCCTCTCCTCCTCATCCGGCAGCAATAGCCCGCAACCACCAGTACTCCTTATCTGATAGTAGCAATTGTTCTAATCTGGCACCAGCAGCTGCCACCTCGAGCATCTGCTTCCTCACAGTCGGCACTTACCTCGCCCCCTACTCAATATCCAGCGCTGATCGCATAGCAGCCCTCCACACCAGTGCTGATTGTAGCAGTCTTCCACAGCAACGCTGATCACAGTAGTTGCCTCCACTCGCCTCCTTACCATAACCAGCAGTAGTACTCTATAACAGCACTGAACATAGCAACAACTGATTTGATTGAACAACAACCCCCCTGCTCGGTTTCTAGCGCTGATCGCACAATAGTCCTTCACAGCAGCAACAGCAGCTGAACGCACACTGGTTTATGAAATTATGGTGAATTTGTTACTGTTAAATTTTGTTTTCAGCATGAACTAAACTTTCTTTATTATAGGAAAATGATGTAATTTAATTTCAAGCTATGCTTGCTTTTCTATGCTGATTTGTAGTATTTATCTTCTATGTTTGGCAGATTTATTTTGGACATATTGCTTCTAATTGACTGGTCATTAATTAGATGATCTTGATCTTGTGATTTGCTGTCGAAAGAAGGAATTATAGGATACAACTTGGATATTTCAGCATAGGTAAATATAGGAATCGAAAGACATATATAAACTTGTGTAGTCTAAAAAAAATTGCTGGTCTTAAAGCTTTCTTGTTTTATTAATTTGCATACTTTTGTGTAGAATGATGAACAAGAATATTTCCAATTAACTATTGAAAGAGGCTTTTGGATAAGTTGGAGATTTCGCTAACAAACAGAGAGGATTAATTTTAATTAGTTAGATGAGTTCTGCATAGTGAGGAATTAAGTGAAATCGGTTTTCTAGAAGTTCTTTCTCTTATTAATTTGATATTCGAAAAATAATTTTTTTTCCTTGATTATTTCCTTTAAATTGATTTTATTTCATATTGCTATTACAAACAACAAAAAGAGATTTTTCTAAATAAAATAGAGATTAGTGTAATTTTGGTACTTGTCAGAAGTAAGTTACCAAACCCTGAGGACGATACTCTTCTTATCACTTTACTATAAAACTAGGATACCGTGCACTTGCAGTTTTGCACCGATCAGTTACCGTTGGTTTTGAACTTAGATATGGTTGTCATTGGTGACTTCAACTAGTGATAGTAGGTTACCTTGGGATTTGTATCCTATAGTTTCATTGATAGTGTGGTTAAAAAAGGGCTTTTATTTGTTTTAAGATCTTTTTGGCGACTTGGTTATCTTGCTTCTTGGGTTCTATGTGTTAGATGCTAGTTGTTGGTATTAGGACACTTGATGATGCACGACTCCAACAAGACAGAAAAGGAGATGAGATGAGTGTTTATAAAAGTTGAGTACGTTAGGCACACAGTTGAGAGAAGTCAATTGTACCGAGTGGGAAAAGTTACCCCTTTAAGATCATTTAGTAAGGAGGTTCTCTAGAGTACATATAATAAGTTAGTTGTGGTGATCGGTATCAGGCTTATTCATAAGAAAGGTTGTCATAAATGTGTTCCTCTTTGAGTCTACTATCAATGAAGATAATATTATGGTTCTTAAGGGCTCTCTGTAGATGGCTAATGATCAGTCATCAAAGATAAGCTTTAATCTTATCCCATTTTGGATTCAAGTGCACGATCTTTCTTTCTAGGGATGAATAGAGAAACAAGAATGATGATTAGGGATAAGTTTGGTGAGGCTTTGGATGTGGATGTTACTAGAGAGAATGTTCGCTTGGGAAAGTTTTTTCGGATCAAGGTTTTACTCGATAAGAGTAAGCCACTTCGGAGAGGGATTTTGGTAAAAGTGAATGATGAACCTTAGCTATTGGTTTCCTTTCAATACGAATGTTTGCTGCGTTTTTGTTATTTCTATTGACTGATAGGACATATGGACTGAGACTGTATAGAACCAAAGACATTATGGGAGGCTAGAATAGTGGTGCACCTTCGATATAGATCTTGGATCCGAGTATTCGTGGAGTGAGGTTGAAATAGACGTGAGGTAGGACAGGGTTATGGGTATGGGGAACTCATATCCGTCACGAGGACAGGCTTTTCAATATCGATTTTTACGAGAATCGAGGTTGGTATATCGTGGCAGATCTCATGTCAAGGTCTATGGTGTAGATACAGCAAACCTGGGAAAAAGGAAGTGATTCAAGAACCAAGAAATTGGGTTAAGTTATTAGTTCATATGATACTATGAATTCTAATTTGTCTCTTATTATTGCAGCTACTAACCATGACAAGAAGAGAAAAAAAGGTAGTTCATATTGTAAAGGCGATAGAAAATTGTGGACAATAGTGTGATGAAGCGGGAAATGTTTTGAATAATTTAAAGGGTGATGAGTCAATTCCATGCCAAGTCAGTGAGTCTCATGGTAATGAAGTATCTACCCATATTGGTACATGATCGAAACAGTTTCCATATGGGGAAAACAAGAGCTTGGGAAAACACAAGGTAGATGTATTAGAGATAGGTCTAAATAATTTGGAGTTGGAACTCATTTTGGAACAGAATCTACCGATGCATGATTTAGGATGTTATCTGGATATGAGAAGGAAGCTGGGGAAGGCGAGGGAGGGAGTGAATGGTCTTAGTGATGACTATGAAAAGGTGTAGACTGTAGGGTAGTATCGCCAATCAAAATGAGTCTAGCATCTTGGAACTGTATAGGGCTTGGGAACCTTGATAAAGTTATATCGCTTCACAAAATTGTGAAGAAAAAGTGTCCCAAGGTCATGTTTTCGATAGAGACAAGATTATGGGTTAGTAAGTTGGAGGGTACTAAGATGAAATTAGCATTCAAGCATGGTCATGGTGTTAGAAAGGGTAAAGGAATAGTGCTTCTTTGGATAGAGGATATTGATGTCTCAGTTTAGAGTTTCTCTCATTCTCACATTGATATAATCTATGGTATTATATCGGGGAGTGATGATGAGAGTCATAAAATGTATCTTAAAAGTACTTATTTGTTAGCATTTTAGGGTTGATCGAGGTTTGAATTACACTTTTATACCTTAATAACTCTAAAGTGATGTTCTTAGATCATTAACTTATTTCGATGCATTTTCAGATATTTTATGTTTGAAAGAGATGGAAAAGCTATCATTACTTAAAGTTCGAAGATTCCATGCACATTGGAGTGAAGGAGTGTTTCTGAAAGGACAAAACGAAGAGTTTATGAGCAAGAAGCCCTTCAGTGGAAGCCTAGGCTCGCAGAAAAGAGGGCCTAGGCGCCCAGAACCTCCGGCTAACCAAGACTAGTGAGCGCCTAGGCGTCCAGAAACTAAGGTCGCGGTGCCTAGAAGATTGCCTCACCAAAGATCAGGCCAAGCTGCGGCGCACATAAGTGAGAGCCACGTTGCGCACACGATCCTCTTCTCCGAGTTATAACCTAATTAGGACCTTAATGATAGTTTAAACCCTAAAAACACCCTTGGACCTTTTGTATTATAAATAGATCACTTAGGGTTTGAGAAGAGAACATTAAAAGAGGCTGGAAACAAAGGAGAGAGCTCGACATTACGGTGTTCAAGCATGAGCCCCATGGCTAACTAATCTCTAAGCAAGGTAAAGGGATGAATCCCTATGTGCAGTTGTTCTTAGTTTCTTTTCTTAATTCAATTGTAAGGATTTATTGTTAAAGTATTGTTTATGATTTACTCTTTAAACAAGAAGAATTGAGGTTCATATGACAGCTTCACTTTGTGTTCTTCTTACCTTAGATTTTCTTAATCCGGTGATTGCATGCTTCTTCTCTATATAAGTCTAGTCAAGCTTTTCTTATGTCAAGTTGTTTAGATGTGATTGAGACCGGTAGATTTATCTTTTAGGTTCATCCATTATTGCGATATTGTCATTGAGATATGTTGTCGTTTCTTGATAAACTTGTAGGATAGGTTATGTGTGCTTGAATCGAAAGTAAAGAGTACTTAATAGCAATTACATTAGGGTTTACATGTGCTTTAATTGAATATTTACCGATTGCTTGGTTGGGATACGAAACTTGCTATCGAGATATAAACAACTGAATCGAGATTGGAATAAGGCAATGAACCTAGGGAGGATTCCTGGAACCTTGTTATTCTCCACTTATATTATTCATTATATTTACACAACTCCTTCACACAATTTCATTATTAAAACTCAGATTTACTTATTTAGATTTTGTTGTTTCGTATTGAAGTTTACATCTTTCCTTGCAGTTCACTTTTCCCTTTGGAATCGATACTCCAAAGTTGTGCTACAACTACCGCGTTATACTTTGGGCGTAATCAAATTTTGGCGCCGTTGCCGGGGAAACGCACTTAAGTACAAGAAAGGTTGTCAACTCTGAGACAAAACAGTAATATTGTTCTTTACTCACTGTTTTGATTTTCTATTTTTTTGTTTTATTTATTTTCCCCTCTAATCAGTTTGGTGTATGCTTAGACTGAGAGACTCGCGAGGTAGATTCATTAAAAGACCCGAAATAGAGTTACCTTCTGCTTCCACGTCCATTAGTGAGACCTCGCCTAGATCATACCATAGTGCACACCTAAACGAGATTTCAGAAAATTTTGTTAACATGGCCGAAAATCACAATGAAAATGTTGCTAGGGCACTTAAAGACTACTTGCACCCTAGTCGAACGGCCACACCATCCTGTATTATGTTCCCTCCTAATGTTCAACAACCTAATTTTAAGCCTGGCATGATCCAATTGTTACCAACCTTCCATGGATTTGAGAATAAAAACCCTTATATCCATATTAGGGAATTTGAGGAAGTAGTAGCAACCTTTCAATGTAGGGCTAATATGGTAGACATCGTTAAACTTAAGTTCTTCCCTTTTTCACTTAAGGAAAAAGCCAAGGTTTGGTTGTACTCGTTAAGGCCTAGGTCCATAGGTAGTTGGGATGATATGACACGAGTTTTCTTCCAAAAGCACTTCCCAACCCATAAGACCAGCAACCTCAAGAGACAAATCTCAAACTTTGCACAAAAGAAGAGTGAAACCTTATATCAAGTTTGGGAACGTTTCAAGGACCTTTTGAATTCTTGTCCACACCATGGGTATGAGAGTTGACGAGTAGTTAGCTACTTCTATGATGGGCTTCTAACTAGAGAAATGTAGTTAATAGAAATGATGTGCAATAGGGATTTCCTTAAAAAAGATCCCGATCAAGCCATAGATTTCCTAGATGACCTATCAGAAAAAGCCCACACTTCGACTGGACCAAATGCCATGGAAAGCACTAGGAGAAACCAATCTGTTGAGATTTATCAACTTAAGGAAAAAGACACCCTTAAAGCTCGTTTAGAGGCCCTAACTAAGGAAATTGAAGCCTTAAAAACCAAGAATGTTAGAGCTTCTCAACCGGTTGCTAGGGTAGAGTCCTATGAACCTTGCTTTATGTGTAATGGGGTAGATCATGTGCCTAGGGATTGTCCAACCTATTTTGAGATGAATGGAAAGTGTAATACTTTAGGAATACCCTTTAGGAAACCGGACTCACCCTACTCTAACACCTACAATCCTGGTTGGAAGAATCACCCTAATTTTAGTTGGAGATCTGATACGCAACCTCTTGCCCAATCTAGTACCCAATGGCAACCAGAAACAACCTTATTTAATGCACCTCAACAGTCTTTACCTTTGGAGGATATGTTTAAATCATTTATGCAGGTACATGCCAAGATTGTGGAAGAGCAGGGCAACATAAATCAATGATTGTTAGGGGAGCAACAAGCGATCAAAGAGGAACAAAAAGTGATAAAGAGTTAACTCACCAAGTTGACTAGTTTCTTGACGATTCAAGAACAAGGTTGTTTTCCTTCGCAGCCACAACCTAATCCAAGGAGATAACATATGGCACAAACTTCCAATCCTGAAAATCAAAATGTTAGAGAGGTTAATGCCATAATCACTCGCAGCGGTAAGAAAATTGATAGGCCCACTCTACCATCAAACTTGAGCAACAAGAATGAAGCCTCTAAGGAACAAGAGTCCCATGATGATTATTCTCCACCGGTGCCTTTCCCTCAAGCACTCCTTAAACCTAAAAAGAGAGATTCAGCATTAAAATGTGAGATTCTTGAACAACTTCAGCATGTTAAAATTAACCTCCCTCTTCTTCATGTCATAAAACAGGTTCCCAACTATGCTAAAGTCATCAAGGATCTATGCATACTCAAGAGGAGGCACAATGTGAAGAAGATGACATTCTTAACGGAGCAAGCAAGTGCAGTAATTGACAGCAAGACACCACCCAAATATAAAGATTCGGGCTGCCCAACGTTGGCTTGCCAAATTGGACACAAATCTTGTAGCCAAGCATTGCTGGATTTGGGAGCTAGTGTGAACCTCATGCCATACTCCATGTACTTGTAACTCAGTCTATGTGAGATCAAACAAACCTCCGTGGTACTTCAATTAACAGATAGATCGGTAAGAAAACCAAGAGGTATTGTGGAAAATGTTTTTTTGCAAATTGATAATTTCTATTATTCTGTTGACTTTTTGGTTTTAGATACAGTCTCTATTGTGAATATGATTCAAAAATTCCTTTGATACTTGGAAGGTCATTCCTTGCTACCGCCAATGCCTTCATTAATTGT
Source organism: Bretschneidera sinensis (assembly GCA_023935145.1). Classification (NCBI taxonomy): domain Eukaryota; kingdom Viridiplantae; phylum Streptophyta; class Magnoliopsida; order Brassicales; family Akaniaceae; genus Bretschneidera; species Bretschneidera sinensis. The sequence continues at coordinate 29,675,179 of CM043702.1, forward strand.
AAGAATGGCCTAATGACATTATTATTGAAAATAGGACTCTGAAGGTAAATGTTTTCCAAGTCTCAAGGCAGCTACATGAAGAGGATGAGTGTTTCGACACTTACATGGTTGATAAGCTTAATTTGGAGGATGAGTACATTAAAGATAATTCTAACTCTTTAGAATTCCCTCCTAATAATTTTGAGTTCAATAATTCCTCAATCTATCCCCATGCCATTAATGTTGTTGATGTTTTTGATAAGTCACAGGGATTTATTAAGAAATCATAGCAACCATGCTTTTAGGAGTTGCTTGAGAGAAGTCACATGGTTGCGGGAATCAAATACCCTACTACTGATAGTGAATGAGAAACACCAAGAACACTTGAGCCACATGTGGTGGACTTTAAGTATTCCTTTCCAAAAGATTAGCATTGAGGCCAGTGAGTTTGGAGCCTCATCTGCAGCACCACAATGAGGCCAGCAGAGAGAGTGGTGCAGTGTCTGGCTGAAGATGTAAAACTTAGCGCTCATAGGAGGCACCCCACAATATATCCTTTTATTTTTATTGTTTTTTGTATTTCTTTTTCTTGTTTATTATTAGTATTTTATAGTTTTCTAGTGTTAACTTCGTATTTCTGTTTCAGGGACAATTATACGAAGCAGTTCAAATGGTGGTGCACAATTTTCAACTTCTGTGCACTTTTGGTTACAAAGGGAGTTTCTTTTACTTTTTCTTTCACATTGAGGTCACTGCAATTTTTAAGTTGGGGGTAGAGGAAACATATTTCTTTTTTTCGTTGAACTGCTTGGTATCACTTTCCCTTTTTGTTTGTTCTTAGCATGCTTTGTGTTAGCCTTAGAGTTAATTCACATGTCAATGATATGAGCTTAATTGAGATAGCATATTGCATTTAGAATTCTTGCTTCGGTTTGAGAATAATTTAAGTGTCAATCTTCATTTGGTTTGAGACTCTAGTTTGCAGTAAGATTGTATGATTAGTCTAAAACATTTAGAGAAGTTTTATGTGTGATTGCTTTGTGAATACTTTTGCGGTCTCAACAAGCTCTAGAACTTATTTAATAATCACTTGAGGTGAATTCCTAGAATGCACATTACTTAGGATATGATATAGGCAATTTTTGGACCTTTTGAGCTTTTCAAACTTATCCTTGCTATACTTATCACTAGTTACCTGTTTGAGCCTTTTTCTTGAAAAAAAAATTGAGTCTTGTTTCTTTCGAAAACCCATTTACTTACCTTTATGAGCCTAAAAATATTTTATCCCTACCATTCTTTTAAAAGAACTTTGTTGTACACATCTATTGAGAAGTACTTAAGAGGAGTAAGGATGGAAATATGAAAAAAAAAAATATTACTACGATAACCCAAGTATATTAAAGGAGATAAGTTGGGGGTTATGGAAAAGAAAAGAATGAAAGAGGAGGTGAATGGTCTTATGCCAAAATAAAAATAAAAATAAGTGAATTATGGCGAAGAAAGAAGAAAAGAAAAAAGTGATGATTGAGAGAAATGCTCGAAAAACGGTTGAAAGAGTTGGGTATTGAAGTAAGGTTATCCAATGCTTAAAGTGGTTGTGTTTAAAACTAAAAGATTAAGTTCTTTTACTTGTTGAACCCTTCCCATTCTTTCTTAACCTTTACCTTAGCCTAACATTGCAAGCTTATTAAAGACCTATTGATCCAAGGTAATGTGATTTTTTCTACAATAGTGTAAAGTGATTTGAAAAGTGAGTCTACGGAGCTTGTTTTTGTGATTGATGTCATGCAAATTAAATATTTTAGAGGCCAAGACCTGTATTCATAAATGTTATGCATAAAATTATCCGGGTATTCAGATTAATGGATTGTGGTAAGATGAATGTTAAGAGTCGAAAACAATTTTAAGATTGATGTTTAGATTATTTTTGGATTTGGGTGATATTTAATGATTCTATGTGCTGTGTATTATGTGCAATTTTTTAGACAAAATGTGAATTGCTCTTGGTTTAACACTAGCATTGCTTTACTTTGTTTTGATTCTTACTGTAGAATTCATCTATTGTTTTCTCTTGAATTGCTAGGGACTAGCAAAAAGCTAGTTGGGGTTATGATGAGAGTCATAAAATGCATCTTAATAGTACTTATTTGTTAGCATCTTAGAGTTAATCGAGGTTTGAATTACACTTTTATACCTTAATAACTCTAAAGTGATGTTCTTAAATCATTAACTTATTTCGGTGCATTTTCATGTATTTTATGTTTGAAAGAGATGGAAAAGCTATCATTGCTTAAAGCTCGAAGATTTCATGCACATTGGAGTGAAGAAGTGCTTCTGAAAGGACAAAACGAAGAGTTTATAAGCAAGAAGCCTTTCAGTGGAAGTGTAGGCGCCCAGAAGAGAGCGCCTAGGCGCCCAGAACCTCCGCCTAACCAAGACTAGTGAGCGCCTAGGCACCCAAAAACCAGGGCCGCAGTGCCCAGAAGATTGCCTCACCAAAGATCAGGCCAAGCCGCAGCGCACATAAGTGAGAGCCGCGGCACGCACACGATCCCCTTCTCCGAGTTATGATCTAATTAGGACCTTAATGATAGTTTAAACCCTAAAAACACCCTTGGACATTTTTTATTATAAACAGATCACTTAGGGTTTGAGAAGAGAACATCAAAGGAGGCTGGAAACAAAGAAGAGAGCTCGACATTACGGTGTTCAAGCATGAGCCCCATGGCTAACTAATCTCCAAGCAAGGCAAAGGGATGAATCCCTAGGTGTAGTTGTTCTTATTGTCCTTTCTTAATTCATTTGTAAGGATTTATTGTTAAAGCATTGTTTATGATTTACTCTTTAAACAAGAAGAATTGAGGTTCATGTGACAGCTGCACTTTGTGTTCTACCTTAGATTTTCTTAATCCGATGATTGCATGCTTCTTCTCTATATAAGTCTAGTCAAGCTTTTCTTATGTCAAGTTGTTTGGATGTGATTGAGACCGGTAGATTTATCTTTTAGGTTTGTCCATTACTGCGATATTGTCATTGAGATATATTGTCGTTTCTTGATAAACCTATAGGATAGGTCATGTGTGCTTGAATCGAAAGTAAATAGTACTTCATAGCAATTACATTAGGGTTTACATGTGCTTTAATTGAATATTTACTGATTGCTTGGTTAGGATGTGAAACTTGCAATCGAGATAAAAACAACTGAATCGAGATTTGATTAAGGCAACGAACCTAGGGAAGATTCCCGGAACCTTGTTGTTCTCCACGTATATTCTTCATTATATTTACACAACTCCTTCACACAATTTCATTATTAAAACTCAGATTTACTTATTTGGATTTTATTGTTTCGTATTGAAGTTTACATCTTTCCTTGTAGTTCGTTTTTCCCTGTGGAATCGACACCCCAAAGCTGTGCTACAACTACCGCGTTATACTTTGGGCGTAATCAAGTGACTAGAGGTTCCCTGCTTTTTATGGTAATCCGATAATGCAACAGCGACAGTTATCCTGGGAGTTGTTACTTCAGCTTTGTGGCTTGTTTGATCTTCCATGGGTCGTCGTTAGGGACTTCAACAAATTAGTAGGTTTGCATGAGAAATTAGTGATTTGCGGGATGTACTTTGATGTTTGTGGATTGAAAGATATGGGATTTGTTGGATATCTGTTCACGTGAGTGAATGGGAGAGAAGGAAATGATTTTGTGGAGGAACAACAAGATAGAATTGTTGCTACATCGAGTTGGTTTAACCATTTTCTTACAGCTAGGGTTTAACACTGTATGATTACAAAATTCTGATCATGCTATAATTCTACTAGAAAATTGAGAGAAAGAAGGTAAAATGGAACTCCAAGGTCAAGTCATTTCAAGTTGAAGTTAGGTGGAGGGGATATATGTTTCAAGATAAAGCAGTGTTGGGAAAATTTGACTTACTAGAATAGAACTTGCTTTGGTCATGTGCAATCTCCCTTAAAATGGTTATATGCAAAAATTCTTCAGCTTTGATCTAACGGTGGTCTTGCAAGTTGTAGAGATAAGGTAAAGAAGGAAGTAATGTTGAAGCAACAATCTTGTTCTTAATATCTTCAAGGTGGGATCGAAACACAACATTTTTCCATGATAAAACGCCAAAATGGAAAAGGTGGAACACTATTATAGGTTAAGAAATGCAAAAGGAGAATAGGTTACTGATTAGAAGGGTTTAGAAAATGAAACTGCAGATTATTTCTCAACTCAATTTTATTTTAAGGGAGCTCATAATATAGAGGTGGTGCTAGATCATGTTAATGATTTGGTAATACAGGAGATGAATCAGGAGCTTCTCAGGGAGCTGACTAATAAGGAGATTCAAAGTGGTGTTTTTCATATGCATACTTCAAAAGTGCTTAGACTAGATGGTATACTTCCTTTATTTTTTCAGCTTTATTTATTTTTGCATATTGTTAGACATGATGTGATTGATACTATTAATTTTTTTTTGTTTTGTAGTCTAGTGTGTTACCTGAGTCCATTACCCACACTAATATTGTATTGATCCCGAAAACTAAAAGTCCCGAGTCCATTAATGAATTCTGCCTTATTAGCTTATGTAATGAGATTTATAAGATAATCTTGAAAGTGTTGGCTAATCGAGAGAAATGTTTTTACCGAATATTATCTCAGTAAATCGCAATGCTTATAACCGGATATTATCTTAGGTTGTTGAATTTGAATTTATCCATTATTTGAAGAACAAACGAATCAAAAAATAAGGTCATATGGTTTTAAAGCTCAATATGAGCCAAGGTTATGACCAAGTAGAATAAGAGTTTGTTCATAAGATAATGTTGAAACTAGGTTTTCATGAGAATTAGGTCAACTTTATTATGATTTGCATTTCATTGGCAACCTATTCGATACTTGTTAATGGTGAAAAAAAGGGATTTAGTTTTACCCCATTGAGGTCTTCGTTAGGGAATTCCTCTGTCTCCTTGTCAATATGTTCTATGTGCCGAGGGTTTCTCGACATTCTTAAAGAAAACAGAAAGTGAAAGGAAACTTCATGGCTTATGTATTTGTTGGGGTTGCCTTAGAGTCTCACACCTCCTTTTTTCACATGACAACTTGCTTTTCTCTCATGCTTCAAAGGAAGAGATAGCTAATATTGTTGAGGTATTGACTCTTTATGAGATGGTATCTGGGCAAAAATTAATGTAGCCAAATCCTCATCCTTGTCGTCTTTATCTTCATCAATGTGATCTCCTCAATATTGACACACTTGTCAACTTTTCAGAGGAACTTTGGGTGGGTCTTGACAGGATGCCTAGCCCAAGAAGATATGAAATTAGATGATTAGAAGCCTAACATTAATGTTTCATAAGGGGAGAGAGTCACACCCTTCCTTTAAGGCCTCATTGTTGTAGTAGCAAGTGAAGTCTTGAAGGCATTTCTTATCCATCTAAAGTGTGAAAAATAAACAATAAATGATACAAATAACTCATATTTATAAACTTGGACTATGTTGGAACAAATGAAATCTTTAATTTTTATACATTCATTTGTAATTAATTCATACTTATCATGTTTGAAAAGTGTTGATGCCCAAAAGAATACTAAGTCACCAAGGAGGGGTAGCATATGTAGTCCAAAGATTATGAAAGAAGTATATCGAGGCAAAGTGCCTTACTCTTTACTTTCGATGAGAATGCAAAATGTCATATATTTCTCCCTTAATGTTTAGTCTTTTATACTCATTTGGTGACTAAATGTACTCATTATTCTTATATTTTGATTTAGGATGCAAATGGAGGCGTTAAGTGCAAAACGAAGCTAATTGGGCGATTCTGGACAGTTTTGACATCGCTTCATAATCTAGGAATAACTCTCCCATCCAAGCTCCGATTGAGATGGTTCAAGATGTTACGGAATGCCAAGAAAAAGCTCTACAACTTCCATGTTTTGTGTTTTGAGAGATACTGGATGTATAAGGTCGAAACCGGGCTTAGAATTGCTGTAACTGCACTATTGACGTTCTGGAACATCCCTTAGCTTGCAATTCTAATACACTGATTTGACACGGCTTATTTTCAGAAGTTTCCAGATCTAATGCATGAAAGTTCATGCTGAAAACACCAGTTTCCTAGTTATATTAGGACATTATTTTATTTTTAATATTTTCCTTAAATTAGTCAGATTTGGATATTGGTATTTTAGGATAATATTTAGAATATTTTTAGGAGACCTTGTAGGCTTCTAATACTGAAAATAACATGCATAAGAGGGGAGAAATCATCAGACTTCAGGGACACCTCTCTCTCCCCTTATCTCTAATCTTCTCCTTCGAGTTTTCATCATGGCCCTGTGTGGCTAAACTTTTATAATTGGTCGAAGGAAATGGAAGCCTCGGAATCAATAAAACTGTGAGATATAATCTATTTTTATTGTTCAATTTATACTTTGAGTATCAGATGTTCTTCTGTCCCTATTTTCATGATTGTCTCATTTAATTACTAGGAGGCCTACTAGTTTATTATACGTTGCAATCTACTGCTAGGTTAGATATCAAATCCGTAATTGTTTGATCCCTCTAATTTGTGAAGCAACTAAGATTTAATGATTTGCTGCGTCAGATATTATTACATCTTAGGAAGAACACTTGACTTGTGCTTGTGTTGTTTAGCTTCATCGATCTCTCTAATTCTTAAAGTTGTTTCTAGATTAAACCTTTAGCGCTTGTCTTGGGTTGTTTAGTAGTTAGAGTTAATTAGATCACTTGTTTTCTAATTAACTGCGACTAAGGAGAGGTAGTAAAATAATTCCAACGGTGAATATTCAAAATGTGAATTGACATATAATTGCATCGATGATCAATTGTAAAATTCTAATAGTGGATGTTGACTTAGACCAAGGTTTGTTCTTTTGATTGATTTCGATACTTCAATTTGAATTGTTCATTAGTTGTTTTTCTTAAAATTATTTTCGTTATACTCAAATCTCACCATCCTTGTTCACATAACATAAAACTAGGCTAGATACTCTTCGTGGGAATGATTCTTACTCACACTACTACATGTATTTTTAGGAGTATAGGTTTTATTTTTGGTTGCCTGCGACAGCACACCAAATTTTGGCGTCGTTGCTAGGGAGTGATTTTAGTTGATTTTTTTTTTTTTTTTTGCTTCTTGTGATCCTTATTTTGTTCTTGAAAATTTTGAGAAAAAAAAAGCTGTCCAGGCCATGCGTTTGCTGCTATCTAGGCCATGCAAATCCAAAAAAAAAAATCAGAATTTAATAGCCCCTTCACTTCTGCCACACTTAAATCACACACAGCCTGACCTTTGTCTACTAAAACTGCCATAAATTT
>CM043702.1:29685000-29692500 GCA_023935145.1 Bretschneidera sinensis
TCACACACATGTCTCACAAGTTACATCATCACATTCTCGTGTCTTCTTTTTGTTTTTGTTGTTGAGATTGAACCTAGGTGACCCTTTATATAGTGCACCAACTTCTTGTCCAATCTTGTGTGTCATTCTCCACCCTTAGATCTTGATGACCATTTAACCATGGCCTTCCATCAATCCTAAGTGGTGCTGGGCGTTTTAACCTTGCATTCACGCACCTAAGAGAAGGCTAAAGCATGTTGTCCATGTATGCCGGCCAAAGTTGCAGCGCTGCGCTGCAGCTTTGAGTTTCTGTCCCTTGTGCCATTCTTTCCAGGTTCCAGTGCTGTAGCTTGGAGTTGTTGTCCCCTTCACACAACACCCTTCTACTTGTGTGCAGAAGTGCGCACACTAGTGTGCATGGCCTTCCCTTGCTCCAAAATGAAGCACACATATATGTGCAGCCTTCTAACTTGCTGAACTTTGATCCTCCACCTTTGATTTAGACTTTAACCATCTATGAACCATACTTGGACCTGTTCAAACCTTAACCATGTTTAAACCTAAGACAAATACCAACAATCTCTACCTTTGTCTAAGTGTTTAAACCCGAACCATTGTGCAGAGACCTTCAGGATCTAAACTCATCTTGAGTTATCAATCAACCAACTCCAATCCTAAGAAGTCCAAGGCAATGATTGGGCCTTCTTAAAGGTAGAACCTTAGTACCCAAATCTGCAGGACTTTCTTCCGTGGTCTTCTTGTCAACATGAATGCATCATTTCGTACCATTTTTCAGAATGTAATGATACCGAACATCCATATACTTCGTCCCCTCATGGAACACCGGATTCCTCCATAAGTGCCCAGCACTTTGGCTATCCGAAGACACCACAACCTGCTCTTTTAGGACCTCCCACTCGTCCAACAACCCTTTGCACCCCATAGCTTCCTTTATGGCTTCCATAGCCACTATGTATTCTGCCCTGGTTGTTATGAGTGCTACCACCGGTTGCCATTGAGCCTTTAAATACCTCAGCAATCACTTCATCCCAAGCCAATGCTTCTTTCTGGGATTACTCACAAATTTGCTGAGAACACCCATTGCCCAAGAAACCCTAAACTGATTTCTCTCCTTTTCTTGGATTCTACACATCCTAAGGATCTTTTGTATAATGCTGAGATCCTTCCTCTCGAACTCCTCACTGAGTTGAGATGTAAACCTTTCCATCCTCTCCCTGCTATTCTGAACCAACAGCACATCATCAACATAGATAAGGATACTCACCATCTTCTCCACCTTGTGTCCAGGTGAGAAAGTTTCTGTGAAACCTATGTCTTCTCTTCTTGTGAACCCATTCACCACCAGCCTGGCCTTGTTCCGGACTTCATCTCCTGGAGGGTACCCTTCTTTGACCTTGTAAGTCCACTTACAATCCACAACTCTCTTATTTCCCAGAATGTGCACCAATTCTCAGAAGTTGTTCTTCCTCAAAGAATCCATTTCTTCCTCCATAGCTAGCTTCAATCTTGGCGAATCCTTACATCCCATGTAAGTCCCTTGTTCACTCATCCCTCATTTTGTCCAAGGAGTTGCCGCATCTGCAGCATCCGCAAACCCATATCTTGAAGGTGGTCCGACCAGCTTTCTTTCCCGGTCTCTTGTAAGCTGATAGTCCTTCCGACTTGCTGCATCAACCTCTTCTAGTTCAGCCTCCTCTTGAGTGCCCTAAGCATGGCCTTCATCCAAGAGCTATACCTGGTCCGAATCCTCTTACCTTCCTTGCTCTACCTGAACTAAATCTTCCTTGATGCTATGCTCCACAAGAACCAAACTGGTTTGCTCACTAGCCCCATGCAAGGTTAGTTTTCTCCAAGTAGAGAAATAACAATTCATTAAAATTAACATCCCTACTTATAATGAGTTTCAATCATTCTTTCTCTAAGGACCACAACCTATACCCCTTAGCCTCTTCCCCATATCCTAGAAACACACACTTTCTAGATCCTGGGCTAAGTCTATCATCCTTTTGTTGTGCATACGCAGCACACCCAAAAGTCCTAAGGTTGTCCAACTCAGGGGGTTTTCCACTCCACATCTCCATGGGAGTCTTTTGAGACATAATCCTAGAGGTGATCTATTTACCAAGTATGCAACTGTAGCCACAGCTTCCCCCCAAAAATATTCGGGTAATCCAGATCTATTTAACATGCACCTAACCTTTTCCATAAAGGTCTTATTCATCCACTCAGCAACTCCACTTTGCTGAGGGGTTTCCACAACCATCCTATGTCTTAGAATCCCATTTAACCTACAGAATTGATCAAGTTCTTGGTTAAAAATTTCTAAGCCATTATCGATTCTTATCCCCTTAACTACTCTACCTATTTGAGTCTCAACCAGCCCTTTCCACACCACTAACTTATTCAAGGCATCCGATTTATTTCTAACCAAATAAACCCACACTCTTCTTGAATAATCATCAATTAATGATAGAAAGTAAAAGTTATCTCCCTGTGTTGGTGTCCTTGCTGGTCCCCAAAGGTTCACATGAATGTAGTCAAGAATGCCCTTAGACTTGTGCACTCCGGTGTTGAAGCTGATCCAGTGTTGCTTCTCAAGAACACAACACTCGCAGAAATCAAGTTCCTCTACTTTGTCTCTACCAAGCAGGCCATTCTTACTAAGAACTTGCAGGCCCTCTTCGCTCATATGTCCTAAGCGAGTGTGCCAAATGGCTGCCCTATCCATCTCAGCCATCAAGCTTGCTGCTTGATCATTGATTTTTGTCTCTCCGATCATCTCATAGAGTCCATCGTTTCTTACTGCCTTGATCACTACCAAAGATCTCTTGGCTACCTTGATCTTTTCTCTCTCTATCTTGCATGTGTATCCCATGGAATCCAGTTACCCCAATGAGATCAAATTCCTCCTCAAATCCGAGAGATATCTTACATTCTCTAGCAGCCTTGTAATTCCATTAAACATTCTCACCTGGATGTCTCCTATGCCTCTCACTTGGTAAAAAATATCATTCCCCAAGAAAACCCTTTCATCGTTGGTTTCCTTGAAATTCTTGAACCAACTCCGGTGAGGGCATATGTGATGAGTGCACCCGGTGTCCAAGATCCATTTCCTGCTACCTTCTTGCCCCTTGCTCACATCCGAGCACACAACAAGAACATCATTATCTTGCTGTTCTGTTTTGGCAACTGAAGCCTCTCCATTCTTGGTATGACTTCCTCTTCTATCCCTTGTCATCTTCTTGTAATCTTTCTTGACATGACCCTCCTTATGGCAATAGTAGCAGCTCTTCCCTCCAAATCTCAGTTTGGAATGCATTCTCCCTTGGCTTTATCCTCTACCTCTGTCCCGGTAGTAGCCATGCATGCTGCTGTTCACTCTCCCATGGCTCTTTCCTCTACATCTGTCCAGGTAGTAGCCATGCATGCTGCCATACCAAGTTGCTGGCCTTCTTTTAAAGAACAACCCTTTACCACTTGATGCACTCCTTATCTTGGCATCAAAATCATCTTGCAATTCTTTCTTAGGATCAAATTTAAAAGCAAAGATTCGTTTACGAAGATACCTCTTATTAGGGAGAGTCTTGGTAAGAAACAACTCATCTAGTTTCTTCCATATTGCAGCTGGATCTTTCGAGTCTCCACACTTCCTGGTGACATTATCCGACATGTGCAAGAAAATGGTTCTGTAAGCCATCTTCTTCATCTCAATCCACTGGTCCTCTGTGGTACTTACTGGAAAAGCATCATCTTCTCCAAAAGCCAAGTCCACTTTCTGTTGCACTAGAACCTCCTTGATCTTCCGCTTCCAAAGGGCAAAGTCTCTTTTTCCATCAAACTTCTCAATACCGAAATTTGAAGCCATCTTTTGCGGACAAGATCCCTGATTTATGCATTACCCACAAATGCTTTTTTCAACCTCAAAAACACAGATCGAAGATGGATCTTAACACCGTTCTTGAATCAACCTTCAAGAACCCGATCAGATCTTGATATTTACACCGTTCTTGAATCGCCCAAGAAATTTAATCTTTGATTCTTGGAGTCTTGGCTCCGTACCTTCTACTTCTTGTTTCAATAACCAGATGTGCAGCTCTGATTCTACTGACCAAAGCTCTGATACCACTGTTGGAAATCAAATTGACAAGATGCTCATGTGGTGATCTTCCAAACACCCAAGTCTAGAATGACTTGTAGAAAGAATTTCAGCAATCGAACACAAGAACAGAAAATCAAAGAAAGAAAGAAGACAAACAATTTGTTATCAAGGTTCAGCAATGTGCCTACGTCCCCATGAGTTCCTTCGAACTCTCTACATTAAATCAATGGTTATTTATAATTCAGCAACCCTCTCCAAGAAACCTCAAGTTCTTGAAGGAACCAAGAAGAGAACGAGAAAGTGATAGACCTTTTATAATGCTTCCTATCAATTCTCTACTACCCTCTCTTCTTTACAACCAGCCTCTCTACAATGAGTCCCTATTGTGTTTTATGTCTTTGCACTCTCACACAATTCTCTCATTCACACACATGTCTCACAAGTTACATTATCACATTTTTGTGTCTTCTTTTTGTTTTTATTGTTGAGATTGAACCTAGGTGACCCTTTATATAGTGCACCAATTTTTTATCTAATCTTGTGTGTCATTCTCCACCCTTAGATCTTGATGACCACTTAACCATGGCCCTTCATCAATCCTAAGTGGTGCTGTGTGTTTTAACCTTGCATTCACGCACCTAAGAGAAAGCTAAAGCATGTTGTCCATGTGTGCCGGCCAAAGCTGCGTCGCGCTGCAGCTTTGAGTTTCTGTCCCTTGTGCCATTCTTGCCAGGTTCCAGCGCTGCAGCTTTGAATTGCTGTCCTCTTCACACAACACCCTTCTGCTTGTGTGTAGAAGTGCGCATGGCCTTCCCTTGCTCCAAAATGAAGCACACACATGTGTGCAGCCTTCTAACTTACTGAACTTTGATCCTCCACCTTTGGTTTAGACTTTAACCATCTTTGAACTATACTTGGACCTGTTCAAACCTTAACCATGTTTGAACCATGCTTAAACCTTAGACAAATACCAACATCCCTTGTACGATTGGTAACACTAGATTTGAGAAGGCCATGCTAGATTTAGGAGCTTCTATCAATGTCATGCCATATTCTATATATTCTTCTTTGAAACTTGGATCTTTGAATAAAACTCGTGTTGTGATTCAATTAGCTGATAGATCTAATGCCTATCCTAAGGGTGTAGTTGAGGATATTCTTGTGCAAGTTAATGATTTGGTTTTTCCTGCTGATTTCTATGTGCTTAATATGGAGGATGGTGATCAAACTACTCATATTTTGTTAGGAAGACCATTCTTAAAGACATCCAAAACTAAGATAGATGTTCATAGTGGCACACTTACCATGGAATTTGATGGTGAAATTATTAATTTTAATATTTATGAAGCCATGAAATATCCTGGTGATGATAATCCTGTTTATTCTATTGATGTGATTGATTCTTTAGCATAGAAAGTTTTTGAACTTGATGGAAATGATGGATTGTAAATTGCCATTAGTAAGCATGTTGAGAAAAAGAATGAGGAGTTAGCCTTGAGTACTGATTTGTAGGAAACTGTTGCAGCATTGAATGATTTTCCGAAGTTACAGTAGTTAGGTAACATCCCTTGTATTATGTTACCAATTTCTAACAAAAGACTTTACCCTTTGTTTTGTAGGCCCCTATTCCAGATTTGAAGTCTCTCCCTGGTCACCTCAAGTACGTGTTCCTTGGAGACAGAGGAACGTTACCAGTGATCATCTCTAGTAAACTTAGTGCACCACAAGAAGAAAAGCTTATGCAGGTCCTTAATGAGCATAAAACGGCTATTGGTTGGATAATTGCGGATATTAAAGGAATTAGCCCATCTACATGCATGCATCTTATCTTACTTGAGAGGAAGCAAAACCTTCTTGTCAACCACAAAGAAGATTGAACCTGCCCATGATGGATATAGTGAAGAAGGAGATCCTCAAACTTCTTAAAGTTGGAGTGATTTATCCTATTTTGGATAGCAATTGGGTTAGCCCGGTTCAAGTGGTTCCTAAAAAGACTAGAATAATTATTGTGAAAAATTAGAATGATGAATTAGCTCCTACCCGTGTTCAGAATGGGTGGCAGGTTTGTATAGATTATAGAAAATTAAATGTTGTAAAGAACCACTTCCTTTTACCTTTTATTGATCAAATGCTTGAAAGGTTAGCTCGTCATTCTTACTATTGTTTCCTTGATGGTTATTCAGGTTATTTTCGTATTGCAATTGCTCTGGAAGATCAAGAAAAGACAAATTTTACATGCTCATTCGGGACTTTTGCATATCGTTGCATGCCCTTTGGCCTTTGCAACGCCTCAGCCACTTTCCAAAGGTGTATGGTTAGCATATTTTCATATTATACTGAGCATATCATAGAAGCCTTTATGGATGATTTCACAGTTTATGGAGACTCCTTTGATAATTGTTTGCATAACCTTACACTTTTTCTTCAAAGATGCATAGAAACTAACCTTGTATTGAATTCTAAAAAATGTCATTTTATGGTTGAACAAGGTATAGTTTTGGATCATGTTGTTTCATCTAGGGAAATTAAGGTAGATAAAGCTAAAGTTGATATTATTCAACCTTTACCTTATCCCACTAGTGTGCGGGACGTTCGTTCTTTTCTTGGACATGCAGGTTTTTACCGAAGATTCATCAAGGACTTCTCCAAGATAGCATTACCCCTATGCAAGTTGCTACAAAAGAATGTGGCTTTTGAGTTCAATGAGGGGTGTAAAAAGGTGTTTGATAAGCTGAAGGAACTGTTGACTTCTACCTTAGTTATCCAGCCTCTTGACTGGAATATTCCTTTTGGGATAATGCGCAACGCAAGTGATTATGCAGTAGGTGCTGTTTTGGGTCAAAGAATTGGAAAAATGTCTCATGCCATTTATTATGCTTCAAGGACTTTGAATGATGCCTAGAGAAATTATTCTACTAATGAAAAATAACTTTTAGTTGTTGCTTTTGCTTTAGAAAAGTTTTAATCTTATTTGCTTGGTACTAAAGTCATTATTTACTCTGATCATGCAGCTCTTCATTATTTGATGATGAAGAAAGAGGCAAAACCAAGATTAATAAGATGGATACTTCTCTTGAGTTAATTTGGTTTGGAGATCAAAGACAAAAGAAGGACATAAAATTGTGTCGCAGATCATTTGAGTCGTTTAGTTCATGTGGAGGATGAACTTCGTCTATAGGAAACCTTCCTTGATGAGCAATTTTTCTCCGCGAGTGTGACATTACCTTGGAATGAGAATATTGTAAATTATTTGGTTACTAATATGTTACCTCCTTTTTTGTCTAAGGCTCAAAGAGATAAGATCAAGAGTGATGCCAAATACCATGTATGGGATGACCCATACTTATGGAAGCATTGTACAGATCTAGTGATAAGAAGGTGCGTTCCTGAAAATGAAATTA